>JAOQIF010001038.1:0-29895 GCA_026260285.1 Colletotrichum sansevieriae
CAGAATCCTTAGGGTCTATAGCACCGCCTAGATGCTAGTAGTAGCATAGCTTATAATATATACCCCTCCCCCCCCCCCCCCCCCCTCCCCTAGCCCTTATATGAGTTATAGGTTTGAGCACGGGCTAAGGGCTAGTCTAGAGCAATATTAATCCAGGCTGCTAGCTGCTCTATACCTTATAAATAATAATTATAATAATATGATTTTTTATGCCCCTAGTTTGCTTCCTCTTTTTCCCTCCTCCTATTAACTTATACTAGAGTAAGTTAACTAATTAATTATGATATTATTTTAGCTAATAACTCGTCGTTTTAGTAGCGTTTTTAGCGCGCTCTCGGTCCGTATTAGTATAAGTTTGTTATATCTAAACCCCTATTAATTACTCGCATAGATCTAATTAATCTAATTTCCCTCGCCTCTATAATAACACCCTCTATAAGTTGCTACTTGCTCTTTCCCCTATAGTTTCGCTATAATTAACCCTATATAGCCCCTCCTTAACTCTAATAAGGAGATAGAGTCTCCTCCTCCTATTAAGGGCCCGCCCTCTAACTACTCTATCTCTACTAGCCTCTCTAACTATAAAGAGGCTGCCCCTAATAACTTTAATCTTATAGATAATCCCCTCTATACCCTAGCTAGCTAGGAGCTATGCGAGTACCTTAACTACCCCCTTCCTATATATCCTATCGCCTGGGAGCCCCTTATAGTATATATTCTTCTACCTATTTAGTATTCTTCTAATATTCTACTAGGATCCCTACTTATACTAGCTCGACTTTAGTAGTATCCCCTAGGATAAGACCTAGGGACCTCTTTACGAGGTCCCCTGCCTGAAGTATATATCTGCTATAGCTAAGGCTAAGAAGCTTAGTAATATTATAGCTTATTATAATATTATTAAGCGAGGTATGCTATCTTATCGCCTTTTAACTATTATAAGGCTAACTAAGTTATAAATAATATTATCTATTATATCTACTATTCTAATAAGGCTATTAAGTCTGCTTATATTAATATAGGTATTACTTCCCTGCTATTCCTTCTCTATAGAGCTAACGTTCTATTAGAGTAACCTTAGCATAGTTTGCTACTAGGAGGAGTTTGCTTCTCTTAGCTAGGATTACCTTATTTACTATAGCTTTAATAAGAGGATCTTAATAAGACTCCGCTATTCCTATATCTTAGGGTTATTACTAATAGTTATAGCTCCCTATATAGATTAAGGCTTATATAGAGCTCCTTTATGCTACTTCTATCTAGAATTACAGGGTCTATGCTTATACTACTGCGAAGCGTGCTACTAAGGCTGCTATTAAGTTAGATACCTCTCCTATGCCCTCTGCTAGTTCCTTAGCTGCTCCTATCCTTAGTACCTCTGCTATTACTACTACTTTGCTTTCCCTTTTAGTTAAGCTTAATAAAGCATAGCTATACTACCTCGCTTAGGCTTACCTAGATATAGCTAAGGTCTTTTATAAGGTTCGTCTTATCCCCGCCTTTCTCTCGTTTCTAATAGATTAATCTAACCCCTTTTTTTTAGCTTATTAATATTACTATTACTACTCGTAAAGAGCAGGAGGAGTAAGGGTTATCTTCCTAGGTCTATAGTTCCTACTCGCCTGCTATCCGCCTGCTATCCGCCTGCCTAGGGCCTGCTTAGGTCTTATTCCGCCTCCCTATAGTCTTATATTATAATAGAGTCTCCTAATTTCTACTTACTTCTCTAATTATAAATTACCTAGCTACTATCCCTCTATCCTATCCCTGCTTATTAACTACTACCTAGCTTATAATATAATATACTAGGGGTTGCTATTATTCTTATCTATCGGGCTATACTTTTCTTTATACTTATCTACCGCCTAGTTATCTTAGAATAATTATAGGGGCTCCTAGGTAGGCTAATTATATCCTATTTATTTAACTAATAACTCGCAACGCCTACCCCTACCTATATGCTTCTAGCGCATAGCTAGAATAGACTCGACTTCCTATTTATCCTCTCTATCTTTAAAAATCGGGGGCAGTTAGGGATTATTAACTTCTTAGCTTAGGAGGGGGTTATTTATAGCGTAGTATAGCAAGCTAATATGAAATTGGTTATAGACCCTGCCTAGAACGTTCAATTTAACTATAGTTAGGAAGATTACCCTAGTTACTTTATACTTTAGGTATAGCTAATCTAACTTCTTATAAGGTCTCTCTATATAGAAGTTATCTAGTAATAACTAGACCTTATTACCTACTTCGTAGCGTTCTGCTAGCATCCTTTTACTATTTGCTAATTATTCTATAGTCTATTAGGCTATAGTAATAGCTACTTAGGCTAACTCTATAGTTAACTTTAGTTTACTAATAAACTTATTAGTAGCTAACTCGCGTGAGGTCGATAGCTCTAGCGCAGGCTATATTACTAATACTAGGTTAATATAATATCTATAGGTAAAGAAGAATAGGCTTACTCCTATTATAGCTACGTTATAGCTATTAATTACTAGTTAAATAGAGGGTAAGTAAACCTCCTAGTCGTCCTAGGCGAAGTTAACTATTATCCGCAGGACTACCTAGATCTCTTAATTAAAGCGTTTTATTACTCTATCTATCTATAGGTAGAAGGCGGTGCTTAAGCGTTATTCGATTTTTATAAGCGTGTAGAACCGTTACTAGAACTAACTTATCTAGTTACTACCCCTATTGCTAACGATTAACTTCGGTATACTATAGAATTAGTAGTAGTAGTTTATAAAGCGTTCTATATATATTTCTACGTCTATCGAAAGCATCCCTTCTAGGGTTATTATCTTAGAGAGCCTATTAACTATTACCTAGAGGTATCTCAACCCTGTTTTTACTACGTATAGGAGGTCTATAATAAAATCTATAGTAAGATCGCAATATAGCTATTCTACTACTAGTAAGGGTTAAAGAAGCCTGCGTTTCGCTTATTACTAAATCGTTCCACGCCTATAGCTATTATAGTTTCTTATAAACTAGCGAACTATAGAGGACTGCCCTAGCTAGAAGTGTTACTAGGCTAGGATAGCTAAGGTGTTATTCTAACTAGGGTAGCCTAGTATTACTAAGTTATAGTACTTCTAAATTAACTGCGTTTAAAGCACGTTCTGAGGGTAGTTTTTATCTAATAATCCTAGCACCTAGATCTAGTCTCTAAATATTAATTAGCTAAGGGTATTAATACTATACTTAGCAATCTATAGTTTCAGGCCTAGCTAGGGAGGGAAGCTTTAGTTACCCCTTTTTACTATAGAATAAGCCCCTTAGTACTAGTTATCTTCTACTTATACTTCGTTCTATATATATTAAAGGGCTAGATCCTTAAATACTATTATAGCAGGGGCTTTAATTATTGCTATCCTCCTTACCTTACCTAGGGCAGAGTCGGGGATTATCTATATTACCCTCCCTTTCTCTCGTTTATCCTCCTATCCCTTCGGGGCGTCCTATTATAGCATAAGAGCATATTAGGCATAGCTATTAAGCAACTAGGTCGATATTCTAAGTAGAAATCATACCTTAATAACTACTCCGCTTAGTAACTTTAGCGTTCTATTAAATATTGCTTTTATATAAAGTATTTAAGGCTTTTATAATTAATAAGGACCTTAAACCTAGGGTAGCTTCTTAGCTTAGCATCCTATACGTTCAAATAAGTAATTACTACTAATAGCTCCTTATTATAGATTAGGTAGTTATATTAAGCAGGGGTTAGCCTCTGCGAGTAGCAAGCAATAGGATAGCGCTATCTTTATATATCTTCTTAAGTTAGCACCCCCCCTAAAGCGAACCCTGAGTAGTCTATCTTAACTATAGTTAGGGCTTATGGGTTAAAATAATATAATATTAATATAGTTTAGAAGCAGCGTTTAAGCGCCTAGAATATATCTTCTTATTCCTTACCCTAGATAAATAGCGCTCCCTTCTTTATTAGAAGGGTAAGGGGCTTTATAACCCCTGAGTACTCCGATATAAATACTTAGTAGTAGTTAGCAAACCCTAGGAAACTTCGTAATCCTTTTATTAAAATAGGTGCTTCCTATTTAATAATTACTTATACTTTCTCTATATTATAAGTAATACCCTTACCTACCTTTAGGATAAATCCTATATACTTTACTATTTTATAGAGAACTTATACTTTATTAGGTCGAAGTTAAGACTAGCCTCTTAGAGGGCCTAGAGAACCTTATATATCTTCTGCTTATAGTTTGCTCGGGAGCTGCTGCTATAGACTAATATATTATTAATATATATTATTACGAAGTTATTAAGGAACTCCTAGAGCGTGCTATTAATATATTATTAGAACGTTATAGGGGCTCTGCTCAATCCGAATAGATAGACTAGCTACTCGAAGAACCTATATTATATATAAAAGGCGGTCTTTTCCTAGTACCCTTCTGCTATATAAATCTTATAGAAGGTAGCTACTATATCTAGTTTAGTATACTACTTTGCTAAACTAACCCTCTAGAGGGTCTCTTAGATTAGGGGTAAGGGGTAGTAGTCTCGCTTAGTAATTATATTTAATACTTAGTAGTTATAATAAAACTATAATCCTCTACTAGGCTTCCTAATAAAAAGTATAGGTATATTAGCAGGAGACTTGCTTGCCTAAATAAAGCCCTTATCGAGCAGGTCTATAAGTATCTTTTTTAATACTAATAACTCCTCCCTAGATATGCTATAGAGGGGTCCCTAGGGCAAGGGCGCCTCTCAGCTAGATGTATTATACTTAAGGTAGATTTCGTAATCTATACTAGGATAACTTAAGGGTAGGGGGTATAACTTAGCTAGCTTAAAAAGCTCTATAAATTCGTTATAAATATATTATAGTAGTTTCTCTAAATAGTCTTCTAGTTTCTTTACTTTAAGCGCTTTTTTAATATCCCTTAGGCTTACTATTTATATTCCTACTTCTAGCCTAGATAGCTAGCTCTTATTAACCCTCTAGTAGATTGCTATAAATAAGGTAGCGTTAAGTTAGCAGGCTTCCTAGATCTCCCTCACTCTCTAGGGTTCTTTTTATCCTTAAAGGGTAATAATAACCCCTGCTTTCCTATAATATACCTACTTCTCTGCTATATTATAAATAGTTTAGTTTTATTCTATCTATAGCTTCCCTAAGAAGAGGTTAGTATCTAGTCCTTTTATTATATAAGCAAATAGTTATTATATATAGCCTCTAATCTCGAGGTATAATATAGCTACGCCTTTTGCTATAGCTTGAGCTAAGTTATTAGCAAAGCCTTGTAATTATTACGCTTAGTATATAATATATAGTAAATAGAAGCAGCGGGTATACTAGTAGTCTATTATTATATAGATATTATATCTATAGTCTATTAAAGCATTAGTAGGAGTGCCTTTATTAACTCTAACTACTAATATTATAAAAGGCCTGCTTATACTACGTTCTAACTAGAACTATTCCTAACTAGCCCGCTCTTCTTCTATTATCCCTAATACCTAATTTTATACTAAGGTTATTTATTTCCTAAGTTAGAAGGGTCCTCTTTACTTTTAACCTCTCCTAAGTCTAAATATATTATTTCCTTAATAGCTTTTGCTACTCTAGGACTATCCTTTAACTTCTTAGCCTTCTAGTAGTCCCTTTATAAGTAACCGATCTAGTTATACTTAAAATAGTAATACGTTTCTTTATTAAGACCCTTACTTACGCCCTTGCGCGAGGCGTATACTAACCCTATTATCCTAGTATCCCTATTTATATCTACTCTAGCGAGTAATACTCTCGATCTAAAAGTTATAAGCTAGCGCGAAGTATTAGGAATATAATATAATCCCTCTAGCTTCTATATAATATCTTATATAAGGCAAATATATTTAGTATACGTATAGGGGGTTAAGTAGTTAACTAGATAGTCGAGGAGCTTATAAGATAATACCCTATATAGGTAGTCGATCTAGACGCTATCTAGCTATATTATGCTACCTACCTCTATAATAGTATATTTAAAGTAGGGTAGGAATAAGGCGAAGGCTTTGCTATGCTTTATTCAAAGCTCCAAGAGTCTTCTAAGAGCCTTACTTATAATATTAGGGTTATTATAGGTATAGTCTAGGTATACTAAGAAGGTATCTAGCTCGAATAAGCTATTACTACTCCCTAAGCTATAGAAGGCTATAACTACTAGCTATACTTTAGGTTCTAAGCAGGAGTTAATAAGATACTAGGCCTCTTAATTACTTAGGTAGAAGTCCTAGTCTATCCTAACTTTATTACATATCTATTATACCTACCTAGTATACTTATTATAGTTTCCTCTGAACTTAGGGGGGTGAGGAAGGGGTTTTAATTGCTAAGCGCCCCCTGCTTCTTAGGTAGTCTCTAGCTATAGGGATAGTATTAGTAACGCCGGGGCGTAGCTACCTACTATATCTCGCTAGAGCTCTGCAGTTAGTTTATTATTAGGCTATTATATAGTTATTAGGCTATCGAGCTAGTTACTAAGCTTATTAATTACTATATAAATTGCTTTAAACGCTTCCTTACTTATTAGTAGTACTTCTAGACTAGCTGCTATAGGCGTAGTAGGTTCTATTTCCTACCTACTATCTATTATATTATATAAATAGCGAGGCGGGCGTAGAGAGAGAGAGCTTAGATATATAAGGGGCTAGCCTAAGTTTATTTAACTTAGGGGTGCTTTAATTATAATAATCTAAGCTAAAGAAGGGAAGTTTTCTAAGAAGTTCCCCGTATAATAGAAAAGCGGATATAGGGCGAACGTTAAGCGAGAGCGGTCGTTAAGGGCAGAATTCTTAGGGTCTGCAGCACCGCCCAGACGCCAGCAGTGGCGTAGCCCGTAACACTAGATACTATCTAGCTATACTATACTACCTACTTCTATAATAATATATTCAACGCGGGGTAGGAATAAGACGAAGGCTTTATTATACTTTATTTAAAGCTCTAAGAGTCTTCTAAGAGCCTTACTTATAATATTAGGGTTGCTATAGATATAGTCTAGGTATATTAAGAAGGCATCTAACTTAAATAAGCTATTACTAACCCTTAAGCTATAGAAGGCTATAACTACTAGCTATACTTTAGGTTCTAGGCAGGAGTTAATAAGATACTAGGCCTCCTAATTACTTAGGTAGAAGTCCTAGTCTATCCTAACTTTATTATATATCTATTATACCTATATAGTATACTTATTATAGTATCCTCTGAACTTAGGGGGGTTAGGAAGGGGTTTTAATTGCTAAGCGCTGCTTACCTCCTAGGTACTCTCTAGCTATAGCGTTAGTATTAGTAATACTAGGGTATAGCTGCCTGCTATATCTCGCTAGAGCTCTGCAGTTATCTTATTATTAGGCTGCTATATAGTTATTAAGCTATTAAGTTAGTTACTAAGCTTATTAATCGCTATATAAATTGCTTCGAATACTTCCTTACCTATTAGTAGCACTTCTAGACTAGCTGCTATAGGTATAGTAGGTTCTATTCTCTACCTGCTATCTATTATACTATATAACTAGCGAGGCGGGCATAGAGAGAGAGAGAGAGCTTAGATATATAAGGGGCTAGCCCGGGGTTTATTTAACTTAGGGGTGCCTTAATTATAGTAATCTAAGCTAAGGAAGGGAAGTTTTCTAGGAAGTCCCCTATATAATAGAAAAGCGGATATAGGGCGAATATTAAGCGAGAGCGGTTGCTAAGGGCAGAATTCTTAGGGTCTGCAGCACCGCCCAGACATCAGCAGTAGCGTAGCCCGTAATAATACTAATCAAGAGAGAGGGATAATTTTATAGTACTAGGCTAGACCTATTTAAATTCCAAGTTATATAACTACTAAGTTATATAATCTCTAGGTAACTCTTTAGCCTTCTAGGGCTATACTAACCAATAGCGAGACTTTTTCCCTCTTTAATATAAAATTTACTTATTATAGCTTAATTAAAGTATATTAAGTTTCGCCTATTCGCTATTCGTAATATAAGTATTATAAAAATTCAAGTTATGATAATAAGTGAGGTATTAAGTTATATACTTATTATATAGCTTAAAAATAGTAAAGGTCTAAAACTTAAATTCTTGGAAAAAGACTTATTTAAGAAATCTTTATTTTTTATTATAATAAATGAAGAAGAGATTATCAGAATAACTATCCTGCGCAGGTAATAGTACCAGAAAGATAGGGTTCTTCCGTAATACTGTAGTTATTCGTGATATCTAACTATCGTAGGTTTAGTGGTTATAACGGCTATATAGGCAGTCCTTGCATATGGGGTCCTGGCCCTCCTATTAGTTAAATCGGCGCAATAGGTAGATCCGAACGGCCCGACGTGGCGCTGGTTGGGTTAGCGACGAACCGCTAACTAGGCTTCTAATACTAGCAGTCTTTTATTACTACTAGTACCTACCCCATAATAGCCTATATTCGTTGAGATAACTACTAAATAGTACTACTTACAAAAGGGGCTTAAATAGCCCAATAACCGCAGTTTCGCACGTTTTATCGTTATCCCCCGATATGCCATATATCCCCGGCTACTATCGAACGACCTACCCCTCTATCCGTATCGTCGCCTTATTATTATTAATAAGCCGTTAAAGGGCTTTATTTAGCGTTAATTTCGTAAGTCCGTCGGCTAGGTTATTATTACTATAGATCTAGCAGATCTCTGCGATCTCGTAGCGCTCGTACGACTACTATAGCGCTATTATATTAATTATAAGGCGCTTTTCTTTCGTTATACCTAGCTTAACGAGGCACTTATATAGCGAATACGAGTCGGTATAAATAATAGTTAATATTAATAGTAGATCTAGTCGATCAGAGACCTTTTAGAGGGTTATTGCAATTATATAGGCTATATCGACGCTAGTAACTATGCTATAGATCTCCGAGGCTAGTACGCTGCGGGTAATGCGTTTTGACTTCATTAAGCTATAGTAAATGACGTTACTATTAATTTCAAACGTATTAATAGCCTTATTATTATTAGTCTCGTTAGCTAGTATAATAATAAAACCTAATTATAACGATAGGTCGTTGTTATTAGCAAAAGATCTATTAATAAAAATAAATAGTTTCGCAGTAGCGAGGTTAAGCGGGATAAAACTAAGGCCTCTATCGAGGGATTATAACTACTAGAGTATTCACTAGTTAAGGATTCTAACGTTATTAACTATAGGGTTTTATTATTATATAGCAATAGATAGGTCGAAATAGGCCTCGGGTTAGCAAATTAATATAATATACGCGCTGCGGGTACGTTATTTAATATATTGCTACTTTTGGATAGCTTTATTAGTAGAGGGGTTAATAGGGCGCAACTTAAGCCCTTAGTCCTTTTAGCAAAGGGTGAGGGTATTGCTATTATCGATTATCACGATCCCACTATTAAATATAAAGGGGTTATTAATAGCGAGGATCTGCTTAGGTTTAGCTAAAAAGCCGGCTTTAGTTAATTCAGCCTCCTCAAGGGTAGAAAATACGTCATTTAATAAGCCTAATATATCGTTAGTTTATATACCTATAATAGCGAAAGATAGGTTATTTTTTATTAATATAAGTAGGTAGGGGTTAAACGACGAAGTCTCTATCTCGAGCCTCTCTTTATAGTAGTAGCTATATATAGCCTACTAATAGGTGCTAGCCTTAGCGATGCTATAGAGGGGTTTTATAACCTCTATAATAATATTATCGGGGTATTTATACCGTATTTAAGTAGGGATTTTAGCGAGGATAGGGCGGGCGAGATAGGTAGTAGACTAGATATAGGCTTAGGTAATATTATAAATCTAAAGGTTTTTACTATTAGCTAATAATAACGGGGCGATTGCGAGGATTAGCTATTAACTAGCTCTTTAGATCATAAGGGCCTAGGTTAAAATAGCCTCTTTATTATTATTAGTATAGCCCTAAATAATAAGTCTCGACTTCTTATAGGGCTAGGTTATCTTACCCTTAACTTCGTTAATAATATAGGAGCGGAAAATCCGGATCCCGCTATAGAAAGCAGGGCTATACCTAATAAAGTTAAATACGCCTCGTTCGATAAGGGATTCGATCTCTTATTAGGTCAACTGCTCAAAAGGCTCTCTAGGGGTTATAATTACGCTATTATTATATAACTTAATAGCGAGGTCGTGGTTAGATTGCTCTTTAGTAGATAGGAAGGTCTTATTAGTAGTAGTAATATCCTTTTTAGCAAGGAGTATAGTTAAAGTTAGACCTAGCGCCGGGTTGCAGCAGGGCCGTCCTCAGCGCTGTAATAGGGTAGGAGCTATATCGTTAGTAATAACAATTATATTATAGACTCCCTTAGTTGCCCTATAGGGGTTTGCAATCCTATTATTATTACTATCGGGTTCTATTAGCAGGTCGGTCGACTAGTAGTAAGGTTTAATAATAGTTAACTAGAAGGATTTTAGCCTATTAGGTAGTTAAACTACGCATTCGTAGCTATTATTAGAAATAAGCTAGTAAGGGCCCTTCTAGCCGTCCTTTTCGCGCTATACTCTAACCTCTAACTAGAGAGGTAAGCTTAATATAGGCTCGGTTATAGGGCTATTTCAGGCTATAATAGCCTTATTAACCTAATAACTAGCATAGAGTTAGCAGATCTCGTTAGTAGCCTTCTATATAGCTTAGGCGCGTTGCGTAATTAATAGCGAGGGTGCTAAATTATCTATTAGGCGCGGGTAGGCTCTGAATACTAGTAGGGTTAGTACTAGGCCGTTAGGCCTAGCGATATTATTAATAGCTTTTATAGCTATTTAGAGGGCGATATCGGGGTTAGTAGAGGGATCTTCCGCCTGAATAATCTTATAGGCCTAGTATAATAGCTTATAATATTATTTAACCTTCCTAATATTATTATAAGCCTTAACTAGGACCTCTTTTATAGAGATCGCTATCTTTCGCATAAATTAGCGAAATTTAGCAGATTAAAAGGAGGTGCTAGTATTAGTAACTATCTAGTCGGGTAGGCCCTAGTATATATCGATCTAGTAGATTCGAAGGGTCTACTATATAGTTTTAGTAGAAATATCCTTTATAAAGCGTGCTATATTAAACGCAATAGCTATATCGATAATATAGAGGGTAGGGCGGTTACTATCGAGATATATAATATTAATAACGACCTCGTAGTTAAAATTATAGTCGTCTTTTATTATAAACTTAAACCGATAGGGGCTGCTGCTATAGATTTAGTAGTAGTAGCAAAACTTCGTTAACTTATTGATAATATCAATATTAACGGGGTAGCTAGCGCGCTAGAGGACTTTATGGAGTTGTTAGACGGATAGGTAGCTAAAACGATAGTAGATATAGCGTAATTCGACATTAGTGAGGTTATAACTCACGATAGCCTCTTCCGGGTTAGTTATAAACTATAGGTAGCCCTATAGTTATATAACTAGGGTTATAAGGTTATTATAAACGAGTTAGTTAGTAATATTATCAAATCTTACGCTAAGTCGGTCTATATTATAAAGGGATAATAAGAAGGGGGTATTTATTAGCATTATATAGAAGGTCACGTCGCCAAAAGGAGTTATAATAACTATTATTCCGAGGGATTCGATAGGGTTAGCGCTGCCGAAGCGGATCGAGGCTACCCCGGCTATAGAGGGGTTAAGTTAGTAGTTAACCCTCTTTTATAGGGCTAGGAACTACGGGTAACCCCTAGTTAAATATCAGGCTGCGCTGGAGTTAGGGATAATCCCTCTAAATATAGTTAACGAATAACGGTTAGTAATATATATCGCGACGGGGTTATTATTTTTATTAACTAACGTATTATAAGAGGGTTTAACGCAGTTAATTGCATAGAGGGTCGACTAGTCGGCTAAACGAGTTATTATATTACTACTATTAACTGCAGTAGGTTAGCTAAAATAGGTAGTAGTAAGGAAGGCCTCGTTAGTGCTATTAACCTCGTTACTATCGTTATTATTAATAGATAACGACTAGTAAAAGAGGGTCATAGGGTTATTAATAATAGAGGGGTCAGCCGCAGTAGCTGCGAGGTCTTCGATACCCTTATACCACGCTAAAAACTAGTAATATTCAGCAGGGTTAGCGTTATTTTGGACGTATTAGCTACTCTTAAACTTACTATAGGCCTTATAGCGATCGTCGTTAGTATATTTCGTCGACTAATAGCCGGGCTTGCTATAAACGTAGCACTTTTTAGCTCTTGCTATATTATTAAGGCTATTACTAGCTATATGGGGCCTAAAACGATTCTTTTAGCTATTACTATAGTAGGTATAGTCGGTCTAATAGACCCTAGTCCTATCGTTATTTTTAGCGATATATTATATTATAAGCTAGGTTATCATTAAGATAGCTAAATATAACTAGCTAAGGACCCCTTCTATTAACTCAGCAGGGTTAAAGAGGTAAAGATAGCACTCTTTAACCCTTTAGCAGGCGTTAACGATATAGTCCTATAGGATAGGATCGGAGTAGTAGGCTAGTAGTAAGGCTCGTTAGACCTTAGTTATATAGTTAACGAGGATCTCTAAGCACTCTATCCTTATTTTAGAGGGGTTATTATAAATAACCTAGGTTAATATAGCCTAGCGCTACTCTATTAGGTAAGCCTAGTAGGTATTATAGGATTCGAAGTAGTTATAGAGTTTTTTAACTATAGCTAGGAGGCTTAACTAGGTGCTACTAAGTCGGTTGAAATAGTAATCGCAGGCTCGGCCTTTTAGTATAAGGGGGAGGGCGCTAGCTACCTGCGATTACTAGATCCCGACCTTCTCGCAGATATCCCGAAAGATAGTTAATTTTACCTCTAAGACGTTATATTTAGCGCTACTATATTTTATATTATTAGCATAAAGCTTAGCTAGATCTATTAACTACTTTAGCGTAGCTAGGAGGCTATTATAGCCTATATCCTAGTTATTATTAACTACGCTATCTCCGCTAGTAGGCGTGGTTTTTACTAGCGCTATCATAGGAGGGGCTTATAGCTACGGGGTTTTTAGTCTAGTATAGAAGTCGTAGATATTATTAGCTTAGGCGAGGTTCTCATTAGGTCTCGTGAGATAGGGCAGGTATATAAGCATAACTAGTACTAATATCTTATAAATAAATATTAGGTCGTTAGCGAGGTATTATAAGAAGTTATCTATATAGGTATCTAACTAGGCTTAGTTCTAGTAATAGAACTTAGGTCTAGTTATAGCCTTAATAAGCCTAATAGAGATTATTCTAGCCGCTAGGTTAACTTATATTCTATAGCTAATAACGTAGTTTTTAAGGGCCTTCCTAAGCTTCTAGTTAGTCTTGCTAAATAGTTTAGCAGTCTAGCTAATAAAGTTATATAAGAACTCGCGCTAGAAGGCTCGGCTAGTATTCTTATTAATCTTATAGACCTTAAGTTAATAGCCTATCTATATATTTACCTATTTAATAGATATATTGGGAATATTATCGCTTTCCTTATCGATCTCGAAGACCTTACCCTATAGGTCGGGCTGGATAATACCCTTAAGCTAGGTAGGGATAGGGATATCGCTATGGATAGATCCTTAGATAGATCTATTATAAGTAGTAGGAGGAGGAGGAGGGGGGTTGCTACCCGGCTCAGCAGTTGGGGTAGCTATTATGAATAGAGTGGATAAGGTAGAGGGGGGGGGGGGGGTATAGTATACGTTATTTTTCGCAATATTATAGCTTTTCGCATCGAGGTCGTTATATATAGGCGCAAAGTAGCCTGGATATTATCGCTATAGTTATTTACTTAACCGGTCGTTATATATAGGCGCAAAGCAGCCTGGACGTTATTAAATAGTTATCATAGTAGCCCGTAACGGTCGTTTCAATCCCTCTGCTAGTAGCGGTAATATTAATAGCAGAGATATCTCTTCTACTATAGGTAGTAATAAACCTTATTAATCTATAGTAACTCGAGTGGTTGTAATAGTTAAGTTGACCACTGATTAGTATCGGAATAACTATCCTGCGCAGGTAATAGTACCAGAAAGATAGGGTTCTAGATATATATCTTAGAGGCTAAGCTTATAGAGGTAATATAAAGTATTTTAAGAATATAGATCAATAATCTAAGTTAATATCTTTTTAATATATAATAATATTTAGTAACTTTAAAACTTAAATAACCTAGTATATAATATGAATATTTAAAAAAGAAAAACTAAAAAGATTTAGAATCCTGATATTCTTAAGTATTTAGATTACTTTTACTATAGGCTTTAGAATTCTTCCTAAATTAATAAATTGTTGCGCAGCTAGGGGGTAGTCCGACTTAAGATATACTTATTTAGTAACTTTATTAGATAAACTAATGTCTTAAATGTTAGAACTGTAACCGTCGCTCAAGTAGGCGGGCTGCACGCGACATAATATTAGGCTATATATAGGTTAGAGGCGTAATACGTAGCATAAGGGCTTAATAGTATATAGAAGTATATAATAGGAGCGCGGGGCGCACTATAATTAGGTATAAGGATAGCTTTGCTCGTATAAGTATAATTAATATACTTATTTAACCCTAGCTTTTAACCCCTAACTATATATAGAATCCTTATTATTATATAATAATATAATTAATATAACTTTATAAATCTAAATTACTTATCATAGTAGTTATTAGAATAATAAAGCTACTAGTATATAATTATCTAATATAATATATATACTATATAGACTTTAATATATTTCTAAGAAGCTTATAGAGTTACTTATAGTTATAGCTAGTATAGTATAGAATATAGAGGTAAAAAGACCTTAAGATAAAGCTATCATAGATCTTTACTATAAGATTATAGAGCTATAGCTAGCTTAATAGAAGAAGCTTAAGGAATATAAGACGTTTTAGGTATAGTTATAAGAAGTATATAGAATACTCTTAGTATTACTTCTAGTTAATAATAATAATAGAGATACTTTATTTATAATAATACTACTACTAATAAGTACTCTAGTTACCTTAGTTTATTTATACGTTAGAGTATAGGAGGGATTAAGCTAGTTATATATTATAATAATAGACGCCCTACTAGTAATTAAGGCGCTTACTTCTTTACCTAAACTAGGTATAAACTACTTTAAGGACTTTTAGATAAAGTTCCTAAAGGATTATTACTTAAAGAGATCTATAAATTATATTATATAGTAGTCTATATAAGTATAAACAATACTTATAGTATATAGAGTTACTTTTAGGGATAACGTAACCTATATAGAGGACCTCTATATAGTAGTAGAGATATATAATAACCTTATAGAAGGATTACTATTACTTATAACATATATTTAAAGTAGCTCTAAGATATAGGGGACCCTTTTATAGATATATACTAGTATTAGTGTTATATTATAAGGTTAATTATAAGACTAGATATATATACTAAAGCTTATAAAGAGCGATCTAATAGTATATATATTAAAGTTTAATAAAATATAGTATAGATATTAATATATAGGTAGTATTATCTCCATTAAAGACGCTATTTAACGATGTATTTAAGGATTAGAGAACTAGTATGATACCTAAGCTATATATTAATATTTAAAATACTATAAAGGTATTATTAAGTTACTTAAAGCGCTTATAGTAGACCTATAGGATAAGGCTTATATAATTAGTAAGATAAAGGCTATACTTATAACCTAAGTAGTAAATAAACTATCTCAGGGGGGTAAGGAGATAGAGCCTAAGAAGGATTAATAGAGCTATAGTTATTATAATTATAAGTATACTAATATTATATAGCGAAGTTACTCTAATTATAATCCTAAGGAGAAAGGTTTATTAATACTACTAAATAGTAATAATACGATAAATATACTTAAGAAGGAGTCTATAAAAGAGGTTTAGAAAGTATTAAAATAAGTTTACTACGCCTTTAGAAACTTAACTAACTTTTACGTAGCTTAAAATAACCTTATAATATACTTAGTATAGATAGAGGGTTCTATAGAGGCTAATATAAAGACACTATTCTAAGGATAATTAAATATAGTAAAAGCGCTTAGCTATAGGATATAGGTGCGAATATATATATAACAAATAATATATTATAATATAATAATAATAAGTATATACTATTAATAACTCTTTATATAATTTATATAAGAGAACGTAGTATCTACTTTAAGTATATAGGTATAGTTACCCTATACTTTCATAATAGGGAATTAATATAGCTATAAGATATCATATATATACTAAGCTTCTAATTATTATATTTAATAATAAGGTTTTAACTTTAAGATAACGTATAAATAAGATTTAAATATAGAACCTATATATTAGGTTCGGAGTTATACTACAGCCCCTTTATAGAAGGACTATACCAAATTCACCTAGTTCATAGCTATAATTTAGGAAATACTATATAGGTATTTTAACCTATACCCTCTACTAGTCAAGTAAAATAACATAAGAACCTTATATATTCCTATTACTTATAAGTAAACCCTCTAAATTTTATAAAGTTAGACGCACGCTATACTAGGGCTAATTATATTAGAGCTAAATGGGCTACTAAGGTTCTTATAGTAATACCCTCGCTAAACCTTCTAGTAAGGTGCTATAAAAGCTACTATATAAGATAAATCCTTAACTAAAGAGGTCTTTCCTAAGAGGTTCTTATAGCTAGAAGTATAAGAAGCTCTAGTACTACGAGTAGGGCCTTATACCTCTCTCTCTTCCTTATCTAACTTATAATAAATTCTTAAAGATATTAGTACTAAACCCTATATATAGTAATACTAAGCTTATATAAGGTATGCTTTTTAATGTAATAAATATAAAAGAGCTTATTAGAGGGTTTAATATTAATATAATTAATAAAATTCACTCTTTTATTAATTGCCTTATTATATATAGAGAGTATATTATTAGTATAGCCCTTAAGAAGGCTCTTCTTAATACCCTAGGGGACCTTATAAGGCGTGGTAATATTATAGCTAAGTAAGATAACTTAGTAATAGAAGCTAAGTAGGTTATTATATACCCTATAGAGTAGCCCTTCTTTATGTAGGTCCTCTATAATATTAAGGTAGAGTTAGCCTAGGCCTAGTAGGGGTTAGTAAGTATAGCTATAGTTAGGAGAGTTATAATTATATAACTAAAGGCTATATATTATAAGGAGGCGCGGGGTTAAAAGGTCTATTTCACTTAAGTAGGTAAAATTACTATATAGTGGCTAGAGGCTATAAGTTATATATATTATATAGTAGAGGACTAAAGTAGAGCTTCAGTATTATAAGCTAGGGTATTTAGGCTTTAGAGAGATGAAGAAAACTATTAAGATAATCAATGGTTATATAATAGCCCCTAAGTTAGTAGTCCTATAGCTATATAAGATATATAATCTCTTAAAGAGTTTATAATACTCTCTAAAGGTACCTAGGCGCTATATAGAGAGGATAAGAGATATTCTTTATATGAATATTAGAAAGATAAAGCTAGCGAAGTACTTTAAATACTTTTTATTAATTATAGATAATAAGATATAGTTCTAAGTAATTATCTTTATAGATATAAAGAATAAGCTGGTATACTAATTATAGATATATCTCTAAGAATAGAAGAACGCTTTTAGTATAATAGTGAAGGTTATTTATATAAATAATATAGGGTAGTTTATAATAACTTATCTTAAAGCCATTCTATAGGATAATAGGATATGAGTAGAATCTTTACTACAATATATATATATATATATATATATATATATATAATATTATAGAACGTATAGTCTAAGTTATATTAAATAAAGTATATATTTTAAGTATTATTCTTAAGCTCCTAAAAGAGCTATAGCTATTTCTAATTATAATAGTAATTTATATTATTAATTACTCCTTTATTATAGTACTACGTAATAAAATAATTATTTAAGCGCTTTATAATAAGTTATTAACCTTAGGAGGATACTATGTACCTAATATAAACTAGCTAAGAGTTATAAGGAGTATATCTTTTACTCATATTAATCTGGAGGTACAAGTAAAGAGCGAAGAGATCGTTATATAGGCTAAGAAAGGTATTCTTATTAGTTATTATAGGGACTAAGTACATAGGATATAGGTACTAGAGCGGGATAAGATTATTATTCGCTCTAATATTATTTTTTATAAACCTATGATAGAGCTAGTAGAGCGCTAATAGGTATTACTACCTAGCTAGGGCCTATAGTTATAGCGCTATATATATAATATTATAGAGTAAATATATAGAGTATATTTATAAATTAGAGAAACTAACTCTCTAGAGGAGAAATATATAGTATAGACTTATATTATAGCTTTTATATAAGACCCCCTTAGGTGTAAATTAGAAATATCTTTATAGCCTTACTTAAACCTAATAGTTATTATAGAAGTAAAGAATTAATCTATAAATAACTAGTAGTTATAAGTAGAGGTAGTATTTAATAAGATATATACCTTAATTAAGAAGGGAGCTGTATAGTTTATTAATAAAGAGAAGGCTCCTAGAGGCCTCTACGTGTTAGCTAAATAAGTATAAAAGTATAACAAGGCTTATAGTTCAATTATAAATTATAAGGTATAGATTATAATAAGAGGCTTTCTATAAGTCTCTAGGTGTAACTGTACTTAAATATATACCTTAATATCTTAAATAGCGTTATAATAGATCCTATTAGTATATATATATAGGAAGGGGTATTCTATATAGTAATAGGACTTTATTAGTATATATTTAAATAGAGAGCTAGAAGAAGTGTAAGAATAGGTATATACGTAGAAAAGGAACGCTAAAACAGCCTAAATAATAGATATTGATAGGCTGAGTAATATTGTGATAAAAGCTAGTAAATCTAAGCATAAGGAGGCATTTTTCCTGAAATAAATTGATTGAGAAATTTTTGATATTATTAATGTTATTTCTATGTTATAAATCCTACCCTCGATAATTAAGGGGTAAGATATTCTATAACGTAGCTACTAAACGGCTAAACATTAAGCTTATTCAGCAGAATCGTGCTTGGATCACTAAGTAGTCCGTGCACTATTTCTATATATTTATAGCTATAGATATAAGGATTATGAATATATATATAAGGTTATTAATATTATTAGAATTTATATAGATTTCTAAAGTATTTATTTCTTGAAGAAAATGTTATTATGGTTATTATCTTATGTTTAATAGTTATTAAAGTATTATTAAAGAGATATTATATAGGTATATAACTATATATAGTATAGTTATTTATTAAAGTCTATCTAAAGTTTATAATATTAGAATAGAAATATTAAGATGTACCTTGGGTATTCTTATACCCCCCGTAAGGTATATATCTATTCATATATAGCTTATTATTTATGTTATACTATGTTATGTTATATTATATTATTTTACACTCTCTTTATATTATATACTCTAAGATAAAAACTCTTAAAACCCAGTGGGAAAAATAAAGAGGAAATTCTTAGAGTATTATTTGTAATAGTTGCTAGTAGGAAAGCCTAAAACCCTAACTCTTATAGGTGTAAAAGGAAAACTGGACTTTTTATAATAGTTTATAATAGTTATAGCAGTCTAATAATTTATATCTGTAATGCGGTTATCGTTATTTATATTATATATATATATATATTATTATTATTATTATTACTACCTTTAGTAGTATTATTATCGAATTAGGATCTAATATATATAGGTAACTCTTTCTATTAAGTAATAAGGGTATTTTCTAATATAATAACGTCTCTTAACTATTATACCTTTTTATTATTAATATTGTAGAACTCATATATATTAGACCTATAACTAATAAGAGCTTCCTTAAAAGCTCTAGGGTCGAGCTTCTTTATTAACGGATTATAATCTTTATAGTAGTATAAGCTACCCTATACCCTTATATTGTTTATATAAAGCTTCCTTTTGTTTTTTAACTCAAAAGGAGTGTTATATGTAAGAGCCTTATAAGGGGATCTATTATATATATATATAGAAGCAAGGACTGCTTTACCCTATCGGTTAAGGTATAAGGGGCTGGATACCCAGACTAGAGAAGCCGGAGACGCCTCGGCTAGTATAGGCCGAAGGGATAGAGAGACCTATAGGTCTAGGGCATAGAACCCTTATAGCAAAGACCTAGTAAATACTTGCTAAAGGCTAGAAATAAAGGATCTTAGAAGAAGCAAATAAAAGTAGTATAATAATACTAATTCTACCTTTTATATACTTCTATTATTAGTTTAACCTAACTATAGCTCTTAGCCCCTCGATACCTTTATAATTCTTTTGCTTCTACCCTGCTTTAGAAAGGTTAGTAGGAATAATAGTATTATATACCCGAGCAACGCTTACTAATTAGGCTAAAGAACCTATACCTAATATTTACTAAGAGTAGAGCGAAATAGCTTATATAAACTTATATAAAGAAGCTAACCCTAGCGAGCGATTAGAGGATAATATAAGCTAACGAAGGGAGGTAAGAAGCTATGCTTTAAGCGAGGCTAGGGGCCCTAAAGAGAATAGGCTACCTATGCTAAACGCTCGCTATATAGATAACGAGTATATATAGGAAAATAGGGAATATAAGACTCCTTCCTATAGACCGGATAGGCTAATAAGCTAGATATCTATAGCTATAGCTAATAGGCTAGCCTAAGCTAGAGGGCTAGATAAAGTAACTAGCTAAGTACTAATATAATAGATTATAACTATAATAGCTAACTAATAGGACCTAATTGCTACTATATTAAGCAATTAAGCTCCTGCTAAGCGATTACCTAAGGTTTATAAAAAACCCCCGAATTATAATATAGCGCGCTTTACTAGTAAATCTACTAGTATAATAAGGGAAGATTAGCTCGTTATAGTTAAAGAGGCTTATAAGTATTACCCTAGCTACTCTAATAGCTAGTATATCTAGTAGGCTTTAAGTATAATAGAGTATACCTTATAAATAGAATAGCGGAATTATTAGTAAATGCTTATAGACGAGTTAGGGAACTAGATAGAGCCTAAATAGGAAGACTTTAGAGTTTTCATAAGAAGGTAGTATATTATACCTAAGCTCTAAGAGTAGAACTATTATAATACTTTAAGATAATACTATTAGAAGGATAATAAGAAACTAATTATATATTAGATTTAATAGGAGTTTATTAACTAAGTACTTAGCGAGCTAAGCATAGGTAATATAAAGGCGTACGCCTTCCTTTAGGGCCTTATTAGGACCCTGAAGGATAAACTCTTTAAGTAGGATATTAACTATACTAATATATATACTATTACCCTATATATAGAGAGATTATAGGAGATTATAGAAGGGAGACGTAGGGGAATATCTACTAGCTATTCTAAGTTATATAAGTAACTATACTTAGGCTCTCTAGACCGCCCTTATAAGAGCAGCTTATAACCCCCTAGGTTAATAGACTCAAGGGATCGCCGCCTAGAGACCCCATCCTAGACTAACTACTTAGCAGATACTCGCGCAACACCTAGCGCTAGTAGTATATCTACTAACTCCCAGGGACCCTAATACTATAACTATAAGAAGTATAGCTATATCTCCCCTAACTATACTAAAACTTATATATAGCTAATAAGTAGTAATTAGAACCTAAACCTAAGATAAGGCGGGATAAGCATAATTATAGTACCTAGCGTAACTAACGCTAAAGACTTAGGAAACGAGTAGGCATAGATATAACCTCGAGGGGTACTATACTAGAAATCACCTTAGTTTTAGTAGGATAGACCGTTAAGGGATAAGCATTAGCACTCTAAGCATCTAGCGAAGTCGAACTAGAGGTTAATATAGATACCTATATAATAATAAATATTATATAAGAAGATCTTATTAAGAAGCTCTAACTAAAGGAGGCTACTAGTATTATAACCCCTGAATTAATAGATTTCTAGGGAAGGCTTATGCTTATAGGAAAGGTCTACTAGCTTATATTCTTCCTTATAGATAGTTAGCATTACCTATAGAAGATTCGCTAGGCTTTTATTATAAGCCCTCGCCCTAAAGAAGCAGGAGATATCCTTCTATTTAATAACTTAATAGAATAGGAAGGTATATATATAGATACCTATATATATACCTAGTTATATAAACCCCTTTCGCTTGCTAAGCTAGAGGTAATTATCTAAGAGATTATAGAGAATAGCTAATAGGCTTATGTTATATATCTAATAGGTGCTATAAGCTCTAATAAGAAGGATATAAAATCCTTAGGTAAAAGTTCGCTAAATAATAAATAGGAGAAGAAGATTCCTAGGGAACTTTAAGACTTTACTAATATTTTTAATAAGGAGAATATAAAGAAAGTTCCAAGGCTAAAGGGAGTAGTATACTATATTAAACTAAAACCTAGTAAGTAACCCCTATATAGACTTATATACCCTATATTAGCAGAGTAGTTATAAACGCTTGCTAAGTATATCTAGGATATAGAGGTAGTAGGCTATATATGCTGCTTAACTAGCTCCGCAGGAGCATTAGTGCTATTTATACCTAAGAGGATAGAAGCCTATAATTATATATAGGCTATAGAGGATTAAATAAAATCATAGTAAAGAACCGTTATCCTCTGCTACTAATTAGCAAGCTTCTAGATAAACTCGCTAGAGTAAGGTTTATTTCTAAGATTAACTTAAGCAAGGCATACTACTAAACTGCAATTAATAAAGCAGATAAGTAGAAAATAGCGTTTAGAATATAATATAGGTACTTCGAGTATATTATAATATTATTTAAGCTTATAAATACCCTAGCAACTTTTTAGGTATATATATTTACTAAATACTTGCTAACCTTTTAGATACCTGCTATATTATATACCTAGATAATACTCTAATCTACTCAGATATAAGGGAATAGTATACTAAGGACCTCTATGCTATCCTATGCTACTTAAGGGCTACTAAGCTATTTATAAAACTAAAGAAGTATAACTTTTACTAGATAGAAGTAGATTTTCTAAGGTTCTATATTACCTAAGATAGTATTAGTATAGACCTAGATAGAGTCCGAGCAGTTACTAAATAGCTAGTACTAAAGTCTTTTAGAAATACCTAAGTATTCCTTAGTTTCTATAACTTTTACTATAAGTTTATTATAAGATATTCTTATATTATAGCTCCTATAAATAGCACGCTTAAGGGAAGCTAGAATAGCACGAAGTCGGGAGCTTTCGCCTAGATAGGGGAAATATAGACTATATTTAAGATACTTTAGAGAGTATTTACTAAAGCTCTAATACTAAGATATTATAACCTAGTATTAGAAACTAGGGTTAAGACTAATATATCTACTTAGGTAGTATCTAGCATGCTCTTATAGAAATATAGCATAGTTTAGTACCTAGTAGCCTTCTAGTTAAGGAAGCTCTTAGATATAGAGAGGTGCTAGGCTATAGGGTAATAGGAACTCCTTATTATTATAGAAAGTCTAGATTACTAGGCGTAATACCTATAATAACTCCTTGAGAAATTCGCAATACTTATAGATTATATAGCGCTAAAAGGAGTGCTCGCTATACCTATATAAGATATTTATAGAAGACTCGCGCGATAGGTTTACTACCTATTAGTATTTAACTTTGAAATCTAGTATAAGTTAGGGGTTATTAATCTAGTAGATAGACTATTATAACACCCTAACTATATAGTAGAAGATACTAAGGTAGATAATATACTTCCTACCCTTAGAAAGAAACTTAGGCTTATTAGCTAGCTTTTAGCGAATATTCGCTAGTATATTACTAAGCTTAAAGGAACTATAGCTATCGCGAGAACTTATACCTAAGCCGTCTAGTAAAGCATATAAGAACCTTACTAGAGGGCTAGCTCTAAGGTTAAGGGATCCTTACCCTTAAGTAAGCACCACCCTACGATAGGTACTAATAAGCTACTATATATAAGTATATATATTAGCGCTATTACCCGCACGAAAGCATATATAGATACTACGCTAACTACTCTACGAGAGAATAGCAACAGGCTAGAGGACTTAGGGGGAGCTAGGGTTACTATACTAGAATAGTATATCCTACGTATTATAATAAGGGAGCTTATTTAGGATAAAATAGCTTATATATTATAACTAGGCATAGATCTCGAATAAATAGTTAGAGGACTATAGGCTAAAGACCTCTTCTATAGAGATATTATAGCTAAGGTTTGCTAGGACGCTAGGGAATACTAAGGATACCGAGTTAATAAGAATAATATCCTTTAGTTTAGAAGAAGACTTATTATCCTAGAAGAGGGATCCCTCTGCTATAAAATCCTAAAAAACTATTATAATACGCCTAGATTAGGGTATATAGGAGTAAATAAGATAGCTAAGCTAATCTTACGAAAGTTTTATTAGCTATATTTAATAGAGGATATATAGCGATATATCGCTAAGTGCCTGCGCTGCTAAGGGGCGTGCATACTATAGCATAAGCTATACGAGCTACTATAAATACTAGAACTACTAGCATACCTATTCTAATAGATTTCTTTAGACTTCTTAACTAGCTTACTAGAAAGTTGCTAAAATAATAGAGTTATTTATAATATAATCCTAGTAATTATATATTAAATAACTAAAGTAGCATAGTTCTTAGTAATAACTAAGCAACTAGATGCTGCGGGTTTAGCGAGGATCCTATATTAAGAAATCGAGTACTAATATAGCACGCTAGAGGTTATTATTAGTAATTAAGATAAACTAATTACTAGCTAGTTCTAGCGAGACTAGACTAAGGCCTGAGATATAGAAGGGTATATCTCTATTGCATAGTATCTATAAATAGATAGCTAGACCGAAAGAATATACTAAACCTTAATTATATATCTTATAAAGTTCGGCAAAGGCTCGCGCAACTAATGGGTAATATAATTAGTTAAAGCCGAATTTTTATATAATAATAGCAAATATACTACTATTAATATTGTAAAGGTATCGAGGGGCTAAGAGCCACGGTCAGGTCAAACTAATAGCAGAAGCACCCAAAAGGTAGGATTAGTATTATTATACTACTTTTGCTTACTTCCTCTAAGATCCTTTATTTCTAGCCTTTAGTAAGTATTCGCTAGGTCTTTGCTATAAGGGTTCTATGCCCTAGACCTATAGGCCTCTCTATCCCTTTAGCTTATACTAGCTAAAGTATCTCTAGCTTCTCTAGTCTAGGTATCTAGTCCCTTATAATTATCCCCCTTCTAAGTATAGTAGTCCCTATTATAAGATCGGGTATTATAGGTTAGCCCTCTGTTATTATCCTTCTTAGCTATCCGGGGTAGGTCCCGGTCCTTCACTTATCGCTACTATTATCTAGCATAGT
This sequence comes from Colletotrichum sansevieriae, assembly GCA_026260285.1. Lineage (NCBI taxonomy): Eukaryota > Fungi > Ascomycota > Sordariomycetes > Glomerellales > Glomerellaceae > Colletotrichum > Colletotrichum sansevieriae. The sequence goes on from JAOQIF010001038.1 coordinate 25,320, forward strand.
AACTATTTGCTAAGTATTTACTAAAAGACGGTAGGGCCTTTAGAGTTATAGATATAATAGCTAAGCTGATAATCCTATTCCTTATAGTTCCTCTCCTTTTAGGCCCTTTTATGCTCTCTATCCGGGCTATTCTAAAGGGATCTTATTATTTCCTTTTGAAAGAGGGTAGTTATCCTTATAGTAACTTCGTTTTTATTCTATCGCTATTCGCCCTTTATCTAGCGAGCACTTTCTTATACTATGCCCTTATAATAACTTCGTTTTTTATTCTATTATTTCCTTTTAAAAGAGGGTAGTTATCCTTATAATAGCTTCGTTTTTATTCTCCCGCTATTTGCCCTTTATCTAGCGAGCACCTTCTTATACTATACCCTTATTATAACTTCGTTTTTCATCCTATTATCCCCCTTCTAAATAAGCGCGTTACGAGGCTTTTAAGTAGGTTAGATAGCAATTATTGCTGCTAATTTACTACGTCTATCTCCTAGTAGGTAGTACCTACTATAGTAAGTAACTACTATTCTTTGCTATCCGAAGTTATATCTGCTTTTATAATAGTTTAGCGAGGTCTCTTTAGCTATCTATATAATAATAGCTTTTTCCCGCCCTAGGGTTAGTTCTTTTCCCTCTTTATTATACTATATTATTTAATAACTACTTTTATATTATCTAAGCCCTTTATCGAGCCTTTATAGACCCTTCCTATCTTTTAATACTTCCTTAAATATCATAAGTACTAAGAGCCTTATTAGCTAACTCCTCGCTAAGTATAGCCCTACTAAGGCTAAACTTAATAGTAGTAACTAGTAGCATAATTAGGCGGGTAGTAACAAACCCTACGTTAGCTGCGCGCTATAGCTCCCTAAGAATGCCTAGGTTATCTATACCTATTAATATAATAGTAATCATATATACGAGTTATACTAGGTTTATAATATTAAATACTATAAGGTGAGTTTAGTAATCGTTTAGTAAAGGTATAGGCTAACTTTTCCTATTTCTAGATTCCTACTTATCTTATTAGTATTACTCGTTTCTATTAGAATTAGGTTAAGCGTTATATCTATGCAATTACTACTAGCTAGTATTAGTAGCGCGAGATCTTCTATATTTTCATAGCTATAGAGCAGGGGCAGGAGCTTCTCTAACGCCTCTATAACTAGTTAGTAAACCCTGCTAGTCTTAAGCCTACTTCTAAGAACTATAAGAACTAACTCCTTGCTATAGGTATTGAGGAGAGTATAGCTTTGCATACCTAGGCGCGTCTATAGGTTTCGCTTAAGGTAGGTTTCACCTTATAGTTAGTCTCACCCTTTTATTAGTCTAATATATATTTAGAGGCAGCTTACTAGGCTAAGGATAAGGTTTTAGTTAAGGAGATTATAATATAGCTTAATAATACTCTCCCTACTTACGTATATAATAAGACCTATATCTTTAAGTAGGCTACCTTTTTTAATAAGCTTGCTAATATCCTAATAATATAGCTTTTAAAGAGCAATACCTATATATCTATACTTCTTTTATAAGAGCCTTCAAAGGTCTAAGGTTCCTATATACTTTATAATACTTATTACTAAGCTCTTATTACTATCTTCGAAGTTATTAGTAGTAATCCCGCGCCTTAACCAAATTCTTAGAAGAAGGTTAGTATAAGGGACTAGATACCCAGACCGGAGAAGCTGGAGACGCTTCGGCTACTATAAGCTGAAGGGATAGAGAGGCCTATAGGTCTAGGGCATAGAACCCTTATAGCAAAGACTTAGTAAATACTTACTAAAAGCTAGAAATAAGAGATCTTAGAGGAAGCAAGTAAAAGTAGTATAATAATATAGACCCTATCTTTTAGGTGCTTCTGCTATTAGTTTAATCTAACTATAGCTCTTAGCCTCTCGATACCTTTATAATTCTTTTGCTTCTACCCTGCTTTAGAGAGGTTAGTAATAATAATAATACTATATACCCGAATACCGCCTACTAATTAAGCTAAGGAACCTATACCTAATATTCGCTAAGAGTAGAGCGAAATAGCTTATATAAACCTTTATAAGGAAGCTAACCCTAGTAAGTAATCAGAGGATAATATAAGCTAACGAGGGGAAGTAAGAAGCTATGCTTTAAGCGAGGCTAGGGGCCCCGAAGAGAACAGGCTACCTACGCTAAATGCTCGCTATATAGATTCTAAGCGTATGCAGGAGAATAGGGTATATAAGACCCCTTTCTATAAACTAGACGGGCTAATAGGCTAGATATCTATAGCTATAGCTAATAGGCTAGCCTAAGCTAGAGGGCTAGATAAAGCAACTAGCTAAGTGCTAATATAATAGATTATAACTATAATAGCTAACTAATAGGAGCTAATTGCTACTACGTTAAGCAACTGAGCTCTTGCTAAGCAATTGCCTAAGGTTTATAAAAAACCCCTGAATTATAATATAGCGCGCCTTACTAGCGAATCTACTAGTATAATAAGAGAAGATTAGCTCGTTATAGTTAAAGAGGCTTATAAATACCGCCCTAGCTACTCTAATAGCTAGTATATCTAATAGGCTTTAAGTATAATAGAGCATACCCTATAAATAGAATAGTAGAATTATTAGCAAATACTTATAGATAAGTTAGGGAACTAGATAGACCTTAAATAGGAAGACTTCAGAATTTTCATAAGAGGGTAGCATATTATACCTAAACTCTAAGAATAGAACTACTATAATACTCTAAGATAGTACTACTAGAAAGATAATAAGAAACTAATTATATATTAGGCTCGATAGGAGTCTATTAACTAAGCACTTAGCGAGCTAAGCACTAGTAATATAAAAGCATATACCTTCTTTTAGGGCTTTATTAGGACCCTAAAGGATAAACTCTTTAAATAGGATATTAACCGCACTAATATCTATACTATCGCCCTATATATATAGAGATTATAAGAGATTATAGAAGGGAGATATAAGGGAATATCTACTAGCCGTTCTAAGTTATATAAGTAACTATACTTAGGCTCTCTAGACCGCCCTTATAAGAGCGGCTTATAACCCCCTAGGTTAATAGATTTAAGGGATCGCTACCTAGAGACCCTATCCTAGAATAACCGCTTAGCAGATGCTCGCGCAACGCCTAGTACTAGTAGTATATCTACTAACTCCTAGGGATCCTAATATTATAATTATAAGAAGTATAGCTATATCTCCCCTAACTATACTAAACCCTATATATAGCTAATAGGTAGCAATTAGAACCTAAACCTAAAGCGGGGCGGGATAAGTATAATTATAATACCTAGTATAATTAATACTAAAGACTTAGGAAACGAGTAGGCATAGATATAACCCCGAGGGGTATTACACTAGAAATCACCTTAGTTCTAATAGAATAGACTATTAAGGGATAGGTATTAGCGCTCCGAGCATCTAGCGAAGTTAAACTAGAGGTTAATATAGATACCTATATAGTAGTAGATATTATATAAGAAGACCTTATCGAGAGGCTCTAACTAAAGGAGGCTATTAGTATTATAGCCCCTGAATTAGTAGATTTCTAGGGAAGGCCTATGCCTATAGGTAAGGTCTACTAGCTTATATTCTTCCTTATAGATAGTTAGGGTTACTTATAGAAGATTCGCTAGGTTTTTATTATAAGCCCTCGCCCTAAAGGAGCAGGAGATATCCTTCTATCTAACAACTTAATAGGATAGGAAGGTATCTATATAGATACCTATATATATACCTAGTTATATAAACCCCTCTCGCTCGCTAAGCTAGAGGCGATTATCTAAGAGATTATAGAGAATAGCTAATAAGCTTATATTATATATCTAATAGGTGCTATAAGCCCTAATAAGAAGGATATAGAGTCCTTAGGCAAATACTCGCTAGATAATAAATAAGAGAAGAAGATTCCTAGGGAACTTAAAGACTTTATTAATATTTTTAATAAGGAGAATATAAAAAAAGTTCTAAAGCTAAAGGGAGTAGTATACTATATTAAACTAAAACCTAGCAAGGAACCCCTATATAGACTAATATACCTTATATTAGCAGAGTAGTTATAAACGCTCGCTAAGTATATCTAGAATATAGAGGTAGTAGGCTATATATGCTGCTTAACTAGCTCTGCAGGAGCACTAGTATTATTTATACCTAAGAAGGATAGAAGCCTATAACTATATATAGACTACAGGGGATTAAATAAAATCATAATAAAGAACTATTATCCTCTACTACTAATTAATAAGCTTCTAGATAGGCTCGCTAGAGCGAAGTTTATTTTAAAGATTAACTTAAGCAAGGTATACTATTAAATTATAATTAATAAGGCAGATAGGTAGAAAACCGCGTTTAGAACGTAATATAGTTACTTTGAGTATACTATAATGCTATTTAGGCTTATAAATACCCTAGTAACCTTTTAGGTATATATTTACTAAATACTCGCTCACCTTCTAGATACCTGCTATATTATATACCTAGATAATATTCTAATTTACTTAGATATAAGGGAATAGCATACTAAGGACCTCTATACTATCCTATACTACCTAAGGGCTACTAAGCTATTTATAAAACTAAAGAAG
>JAOQIF010001039.1:0-29882 GCA_026260285.1 Colletotrichum sansevieriae
AACCTACCAAAAAATTCCCCGGCGCAACCCCAACCAAAAAAAAAAAAAAAAAAAAAAAAAAAAACCACCGCTCACAGACGCAATAGGGGTGGGATCCTCGGGCATTTTGGCAGGCAGGTAAGGTTGCCCGGTGATGACGGGGACCTCCCTTGGCTTCAATCAGCGGTTTTCTCTCCGGACTCATCTCGTGTTCTCGTCGTATTTTGATAACTAACGAGGAACCACGTGGGCAAAGCGGGAACAACCAGACACAGCGAAGAAGAAAAATGATCATAAGTGAGGAGACAACCCACAGCAAGCCACGGTAGGAGCCTTACCGAGGTCGCATTCGCCGTCGACACCGATTAAGCATCGTGGCATTTTGTGCAAGCCCCTGAATCGTCGACCATTTTGTTTGCTGCCCCAGGTCTCCTGCATAAGATCTCCAGAGAAAAGTAACTGCTGCAAACCAGATTTCAACACCCCTTTCCCCTTAGCCCGTGCATCGGACATAGTGTTGAAAGTGAGAGAGACGGAATTCAGACATCGGCGTTAGACCGGATCATCTTAGTCTGTTCCCGACTTTAAGTCAGCCCATTAGGTCGTTGCCTCCGTAACCTAATCATCGCGGCTTACCGAAATGTCTACGCCGTCAAGCGGCATATCAGCCACGAGGAGTAACCAAACACGAGTGCCTGCCAGCTGAAGCTCTTGCCCAGACTCGGTCTTCAAAAGCCCCGGGCGTGTGCGAGGCACATCGCAGTAAATCGTTCGCTGGTTGGTCGGGGCGGACATCTATTCCATCTCATTGGCAGTCGCCGTATCTGACTCTCCGCAACGTGATAAAGTTGGCTTGACCTACGGACCTACGGCGCATGCATTTAGGCAGCCGAATGTAGAAAAAAAGCCAAGTCGGGTATGGCGAGCAGCAGCAGCAGCAGGCCTCCAGCAAGCTTCAAAAAGCACCACTCGTCCATGCCACATACCCCTGTGAATCGACTATGGCCATAATTGCATCAACCACCTAGTGTTGCCATACGCCGCAGCCAAAACCACCAAGATGGATACGGTCAACTTCGTCGCTCTGGACAGCTGGTAAGCGACCCCACTCATATCCTGAGCATCCATAAGACTGATGCGCTCTACTATCCCAGTCCCGTCTCCTCCGTAAGCTGCAAAATCCTCGTCTCACTCGATCCTCATACAGATCAGACGCCGTTCCAGACAAAACTTTTGACCAAGAACCTCTTTTTTCAAAAGAAAAGAAAAGGACAGTCCTTCTTCGGAGCAATGGGGTGCTGTGTCGCCATAATCTTTACAGTCTTCGGGCGCCGCCTACGGCACAGCAAAGTAGTCCGTCGTGATCTTCCACAGTTACGTCCTGCGTCCGGAGCGCCTGATGCAGAACATCATCTGTCCCATCATGGCCCAGATCCTTCCTATCTACGGTCTCGTCGTGGCCGTCATCATCTCTGGCAGGCTCAAAGGACGGGCTTGGCTCTACACAACGGCTTCCTTTTCTTGGCTTCGGGGTTGCGCGTCGGCTTGTGTGGGTCTCGTTGCGGGGTTTGCCATTGGTGTCATTGGGGATTCGGGAGGTGAGATCCCCTTGCTCATGTGTCTTTCCTTCTCCCTGTCTTGACATGTCTCTATACAACTATTCCATCATTGACGTGCGTGTGACAAAGAAGAGCGGGGCTAACAGTAGGCTACCTTACTTCAGTGAGGGCAAGCACCCAGCAACCCCATCTTTACGTCGGCATGATCCTCATTCTCACCTTTGCGGAGGTGTCAGGCTTGTACGGCACCATTATCGGAATCATGCTGGTGTTAAATGCGGTGCCCGACTGCACATTTTGAAAACTTGCATAATCGATGGAGTAGCGCTGCCTTTATACATAACCGAGAACGCAAGGGATGCGTATGAGTAGCCCGTGACACGTCCACTACTCTTGGAAGACGAAAGTGAATTCAAATCAGGGTATTGCAGCCATAGAAGCGCCTGCTCATGCAAAGCGATACCATACATTGACAAACAATATGCATTCGATAGGAACCCGTCTAAATCCTCCACTCATTCAGGTTATCCTGCGACGTCAAAAACGGCTCATTAATCCTCTTGATTGCGAACTCGCTGCAAAGAATGCTATTGAAGTGTTAGTATTGAGTAAACAGGTCGAGAGGATAGCTTGGCTTACCACGCGGATGCTACCAACGAATCCAACTCTATGATCATGGCCTCCCTCCTGGTTCCGCTGACTAGACCCTTGCTTATCTGCACTTGAAGCTCCCGGATCCTTTTGCTCGTGCCAACGCCAGCCTCTTCAAGTACTCTCTTGCCCAGGCAGTCGGAATGGAAAGAGTGCTGGCAAGGAAACACGAAGAACTGCCGGCTGAGTAGCGGCAATCCGCAAAGATAGCATTTCTCTCCCGGCTCGACGATGGCATATCGATGATCTAGAGCGGCAATGTCAACCTTGATATTAGTCGCTGTTTGCGATGACTCATCCATCTCCTTCTTCAAGGCGTCGATGTTGCGACTGTAGTCCTCCAACGCCGTGCAAATCTCCTCCTTGAAGTCATCAATAACCACGAAGTCGGGGAAGAAAGGAATCAGGTCCTCGATCTTGAGCAGCTCACACCGCTTGAGGAAGTCGATGGCCGTCTTGATGCCATTCGACTGTGAAATGACTTTACGGGCCACGGCAAGCCACAACTTTTTCCGCAAAGGCGGGTCATTCATCGGTCGGTCTGCGATGACCGATGCCAGGTCGACCTCATTGTGCGACAACGCCAGATCAACGGCCTGCAGGTACTGGCCCATGCTGGTATAGATGTGGACGCAAGAAAGCGTCCGGTGGTGCTGGATGCACAGACGAAGAGCGAAGTCCGGATCGAAGTTGGGCTCGGGCCCTTGAGACTCAAGGTACGCCAACAAGCCCGACTCATCCTTCGACTGATGGGACGCATAAATCGATATGAGCGTGTTATGAACCGCTGAGTCTTTAGAGTTGAGCTGGATTATGACGTATTGCAGGTACCGGATGGCTTGATTCTGCAGCAACGTGCCTTCGAAGTTGCGGTTGTACTCGAGCAGCGCCGGAATCAGCTTTCGGGGCTTGAGGTCCGAATGCCGCATGAGGATTTCGACTAGCTCCGTAGCGACGTGTGTCATAAGCACCGTGCTGTGCCGATAGAATACCTCCGGGTCGGTCTGTTTCTTCAGAACGTTGAGTACTTCTTCCCACCTCTCGCGTTGGACCCAGTATGACAAGACGTAGTTGTAATCGTCGACGGCATTGGCGAAATACAGAAGCTCCTGCTCACGGCCGTGACTGCTGATGACATCGTATGCTGTTCGGCTATCGAGGTCTGGCTTGTATTTGTTGACGAACTCTTGGAATTCCTTCTGGACGGTTCGAAGTTGCACTTTCGACTGCGCTGGGTCGAGGCCGTCTAACAGCTCGGCCTGCGTGATGATGGTGTCATCCAATGAGTTGAGTTTGGCCATGAAGATCTCCACCAACCAACTCGCAATCATGATTCGTTGCATTATTGCTGCCTTCTTCAAAGTAGCCAGTTTAGCCAATAGGTACTTCCGCAGCGCATCAGGCTCAGCATTGTCGATGAATGTGAGAGCGACCTCTTCGAATGGCTTGCTGCTGCGGCCATATACCGTGGCCGCGTCCATGAAATGCCGCCTTTTTACTAGGTAGTCACCGTATGCTGTGGCTACCGTTTCTCGCTGAAGGGGCGTTTTGGCGTGCTGGAGAGCGGCATCGAACTGCTGCAGCTTGAGCATGATCTGCCAAATATTGCGGTCCTCTTCATTGACGACGACCTCAAAAATCTCCTTTCCGGTGAACATCCAGAACGTATGCTTCTGTAAATCCACACACAAGCTCACTGCCTTTTGCCCGGGTTCCAAGACAGTCTGGTCGTACACCACCTCGCCGGTCAAACGATTCGCGGCGACTACGCGGCCGCCGATCACATGGACAACATGCCATTGTGTCAAGGCGATCGCCTCAATGAAGTCAGCCGTAGTATTATGCCTGCCTGGCCCGTCAGATGAGCCGAGCTGGGATCTAGGCAGCATGTTGGACTCGCTAAAGATCTTGCTGCCTTCCGCATTGGAGGCAAGCTGCCCGTGGAAAACACCCTGTGCGGATAGCCACGCGTAAGCCCTCTCATGCGTCTCGTCCTCATACGGGTTTTGATTGGGAGGGTCTGGCGAGACTACTAGCGCTGAAGCCGCCGCAGCGGACGAGCGCGATAGCTCGTGGATCGTAGGCTGCTCTGACTCGAATAACTTGGTGTAGATTGAACCGCTGCTGTCATGGCCGTTGCCGACCTTACCTGCTAGATGGAAAAGCCGACTTTGCGTCGCGATCAGCACCCGCCGCATGTCTAGCCGGCCAGGAAGCGTGTCTGCCCACAGGCCTGTGATCGGCCCATCAGGTAGTTTATGTAGGTTTTTGAGCTTGATATCCTTCTTGTAGAACTCGGACGTCGTCTCGATGAAAGCTTCGTATATGTTGCCGTCTGAGGCACCGAGCAGGATCTCGCGGGTCGAAGCAGTCGGCGAAGAAGGGTTCCACGCAACGCTCTCGATCGATACGCCTCGAAGGCGGGCAAGCGCTCGAGGATGCTTGTGTTGTGAGTGAAGGTAATAGTTTTCGCCGAGTGCTGTGCAGATGAGGAGATGAGAGGCCGTGGGATCGAGGAACATGCGGCGAATGACGCCGATTTCCGAGGGTTTCTTGGGTAGGTCGATGTCTGTTGGCGGATCAGCAAGCTGCCTAGTAGCAACAAACATACTCAACAGACGCACCGTCAATATCTTCGGGTCTGTTCAGATCAATACGCAAGATACGTCCGTTGGAAAGCGCCAGGACGAGGACATTGTTCGCAACCTGGGCGGCGACGAAGTCGGCGGCGATGGAGAACTGCAGCTGGACTCGCTCGACGATAAACATGGGCAACGCGGCGACGTCGTCCAGGTCGAGCACCCCGTTGCCGGCAGCGAAGCCCTCAGACGGATTGAGGGCCATGTTTTGGGTTATGGCGCGTTCATGCAATCATCGCTACTCGGATTTGGGCCTTCGTTATTAGTGGCTGGCAGATTCGCCTGCCGCGGATGCGTACGAATTGTAGCTCGGTCGGAGGCTGGAGTCGACGTCGATCGGTCGCAGTTCGATGGTGGAGGATGACATAGGGAGAGAGCTCCTCGGTCTCCACTCCAACCTGAAAGCTTTGGTACGTACCGAACTTGACTAAGGTGAGCTTCGCAGCAAACGTCTCAGGGGACCTATCTGACCTCCGCAATATCATCAAGAAGAAACCTGAAACATTGGACAGTTCTTTTCCAGTTGTGGAGTTCGACGAGAATCACTTAAGCTGAAGGAGGTTTCATTAATTTGCTAGCTATAACAATAGACGCTGGCCTTTCCTGCTGCAGCCCACTACACCACCCGCTCATCAACATAATATCCAGTTTACCGCCATGAAGCCTTTTCAGTTCGTCTTGACCCTATAGGTTTGGAGTGTGAAAGAATATGCTGTAACCGCTGCAGAGAACGGCCAACTTCTGCCGGCACGAAGTGCGATAAAATATGAGCCATCTAGTATAAATCGTGCTCTGCCAAGTTGATCGTCCCTCGGTCAGAGGGTCAGAGAATTATTACTCCAAACCTGGGTCTCCATCGTTCTGACTCAACTGTCGACCTCCGCTCTTGATTCCCGAGTAGTCTCATCACCATGGTGCCTACTGTGACTGTCTTCTCTCGCCGTATCATCCGTTTCAGACGCCTCGTCGAAGGATCTCTGTAACACCCTCGACGGTGTCGGTACGCCGAAAGGTTTCCTTCCAATCAAGCAACGAGCCTTGACGACGAGCCCGTGAGACTTGATCGGGTCTTTCGCCAGGCGTGCCATCTCTTTTGCGACGTTATGACAGGCCGTCTTTACCCTGTCAGGCTCCCATCCCATATACTTCGTCAACGGCCTCAGACACTCTGCCTCCAGCCCGTCGATGCATACGATCAACCATAACTTGCCCTCGCTTGTCTCTACGTTGATCGGAATCGAGTGTTCCGTGAGTTTAATATCCGTAAACCCAGCGTCCGTCAGCATCTTCGGGTTCATGTGTGATACACCTCGAGCGCGACCTGCTCTGGTTCCCGCAATCGTCAGATCTCTCTGCAGCTCGTGGATTTCCGAGGAGGGAGGGAATTCAGACAAGAACTTCTTGAAGCCCTGCTGATCATCCCATTCCAGCATCTCGATCCAGCCGCCAGGCCGGAGAACCTTGAAGGCTTCTTTGTAGATAAAGTTCCAGTCTTCGAATGCCGCCATCATGTGGCGGAAGTGCACCAAGTCGAATGAGTTGAGCTCACGCTCCCACTCGAGCTCGGCGTCGTCGACTTCGAAGAAGCAGTTCATGGGTATTGACGTGGGCGCAATGGCGGAAATGTCCGTGCCGATAACCTCGCAGTTTGGGTGCTCGTCCGCCATGCCTATCGCCCACTCACCAATGCCCGTGCCGATGTCGAGTATTCTTTGCGGGTTGTCCAGCGGCACCGTGCTTAGCTTGCCATCAAAAACATGTAGGTATACCCGATGCACCAAGCTCATACGGCACATTTCCCATTCGTCGTTTGGTAGGTGATAAGTCGGGCCACAGTAACGGCGGCCGTTCTCCCACTGGTAGTCCAACTCTCGCTCCATGAAGGACCTTGTTGACGACCTGTGCACTGTCAGCCGGTGTCTCTCGAAAGTCTCTGAGACAAGTTCCACTCACATGTCTTGATGGCTCTGCATCATACTGTACGGCATCTCGGTCCGATGCGACTCGCTCGGTCGGGGGTAATGGCTAGGGGCGAAGACGGAAAAGTTGTCGTCATTGTCGTCCTCCTCTTCGGCCTCCATCAACTCCTCCTCTTGCGAATTCCAGTCGTCGTCGGCCTCGAGGACGCCGCTCTGAGACGTCTCCTCGGTGCCCATAATGCTCGTCATGTCGGTCGCGGCGCTTTCGCTCTCGCGCACGCCGCTCGACAGGCCGTCGCTCGAGTGCGAGGCGAGCTCATCGGTGGTTGACATGCTAGAAGAGGCGCCTTGGGCGGGGTCTTGTTTTGTTCTGGTTCCCTTCCGCTTCTTGGTGCGCCGCTTCTTGGCCATGGGCGGCGGCCGGTACCCGTGTGTCTGTGCAACCCGCTGTTCAAGGCCCTATCACAGTTGAAACGGTCGACGGCCCGGGAAACTCATGTCATGGCCCGCGGGCAGGGACGGAGGGGCATGTAAGAAGGTGGACGACTTGGCGTTGGGTTGGTGGTATTTGAGAAAGGGGCGAGCTGAATGCGGAGTCTCGAACACAGAAAGGAGTGCGGGTACGTTCTTCGAGTCTTGGACGAATCCGGGCTGTTGGTCTGCTCGGTTTGAGGCGTAGAAGGGGAGGAGAAGCTTTCGCGGCTAGGCGAAAGCGTAGGGACAAGAGAGGACAAAAGAATGAGCGCGGTAGAATGGAGAATGTTGCGGGACGGGGACGACAAGACGCGAGAGTAGAGATCTCTGGCGAAGGAGAATCGGGGGATGCTTTGAGGATAATCAGGGGACTACTTGTCAGTCAGGTAGGATTGGTAACTGAAGAGGAAAGGCTGCGCCGGGGGGAGGAGGCCCTATTGTGGTGACGGTGGCCAGTGCATGCTGCGTAGGATCCTGAGAGGTGCCGGGATGAGACGTGGGAACCGGCGATGGATTGGGAGCAGCAAACGGGTCTTGTGGAGAGCGCTCCGTCAAGGGTCTCTCTTGGTTTTTTGGCTGTCTGTTGGACCGTGATGCGCGGCGCGACCTCGGGGCATGGTGGAAGACGGCAGAGGCCGTGGGTTTGCCGTGGAGATGGCCCGGAGGGTTGCTTAAAGTCCGACTGGTCCAGCGCCGCGAAAGCCTTCTTTTTCGCTGTGGCAGCAGGCGAATAGGAGTGGCTGATCACATGCTTCCGTCGCAAAGGAGATGGCCAGCCATCTTGATGCACGGGATCTGAAGGGAAGAAGAGGGGTGAGAGGTGAACGACGTATCATTGCATCGCTGTACTAATTTGCTTCGTCAGATGCAAGGTCAATCTGCAGCGCCCAAGGACAATATCAAAACGGGCCGCCAATGACGCCAAAGCAGCCGTCCATAATGGCTCCCAAAACCTGCAACAAACGCAGCAACCCCTTCCGACTGAGCCTCTGGACTGCATGAGAAAAGAAAATCAAAAAAAGGTGCTGATTCAAATCAACTCGCCGAGTACACGATGGAATAACAGCTACTGCAGTCCCGTGCAGCTCCCCTACCTAAGGTAAGGTATGCACGATAGAAATACCTTATCCAAGCCTCATAACTCCCCAATTCCAGCAACGTAAGCTGCCCAGCGTCCCACGACGAGGAGCTCAGGAACACCCCCGCCGTTGTGAGGCCCAGAACCGTGAATTGAGGTGTTCCCTCCCCAGGCCCCACCAACCCCACTTACTTCCTGGACCTGGTTCGCCCGGTTGAGGGAGATGCCCGACCCGTGAGTGGATTCTCCGCGTCCCCCGCCTACTCACTTACTTCCATCCATGAAAGTCGTATTGATATGGGTTCAACTTGTGTGAGAAAGTGTAATTACCCCCATGTGGCTGAACATGGGTGGCAAAAAAAGGCACCAGAAGTACCCAACTCGCACACCCAACCCAGTCAGCACCCTAAGAACGAGGGAACCAGAAGCTCGAGTGGATAACCTGTGCGCTGTTCGACGATACTGAAGAAAATGAAGAATATGGGTCAACCCGCCCCCTGACCTTTGGGTCGCAACAGCGCCGCCAGGCATTAAAGATCTAGGGGAATAGAGCGTGGTCGGCGTCCTTCGCTCATCCGGGCGGCGGAGTCGGACACTACTTACATAGGTAGTAGTAATCCTATGGGACCCATGGATGGGTTAAACCGATGCACAACCGGAAAGCTGGAGCATTGGCAGCGTAGAAACAGCGAGTTGTTACGCGCTTCTCTCCAGAAAACCTCCTCGCCGTTGGCTCCATACCGGTAAAAGCCAGTTCTTCCCCTCCGATTGAGGCTGCAGCTGTGGTATGCGAAAAAGAAACTCATTCTGGTGCGCGCAGAGGGAGGGGCTTTTGCTTCTTTTCTTTTCTTTTTTCGCGCTTGTTTGACTACCTAAGGACCGGAACCCACAGGCCTCGGGATTCGTCAGGGTTTGTCAGGATTCGAAGGGATAACGTGGTCTGGCCCTTCTGCTGATGACCACCTCGCAACACGATAGTGTAAGTTCCCCTGCGGCACAGCTTGATGACCTTGCTGAGATCACGATTCCAGACCGAGAAGATCCGCGATAATGTCGGTCGGTTCTGACAGCTCTCGGCCGTGGCGTGATGTACGCTCTCTTTTCGATTGAGAACCGAGTCATCACGATATTAGAAGCTGACTCTCTTCCACTCGTGTTGAACAATTGTTCCTATCGACGTTGTCAGTGACACCCTCGTCTCGAGAGTATCTATAGGACCATGCTTGAGGGCTCCATTTGGTATGCCGACCAAGCCGTTCTGACAGGTCTTACAATATTGGTAGATACTTCCTCGCATTGGTGTTGTGAACCAGATCTCGCCATCCACCGGAACTGTTACAGATCATTTGAGCCGGCACGCCGCCGCTCGCTTACGATCGCCCCCGCTTCAACGAGCGCACGTCACCATGGAGGGGTCCGCATACGCGGACAGATCCGCGTCTGCACGGCCTGGAAGTCGTCGCAGGACATACCGACGAAACATGGCTTAGAGGTCGAATTCTCCGTGCAGACCTGTAACGACAGGCAACGATCGATAATCAATTTGATACTCTCGTTGACGTCAGATGGGCTGGCTTGGATGGTCCAAAGGGCAGCAGCTTCCTCGAGTCGTAAGCGATTGCCGGTTCTTATATTTGAATGCAGACACGTGGTTTCGGAAGTGCGGTGACTAAAATGCCATGATCAATTTCGTTGTCGACCAGCCATTCTCTACGAGTAACTCCAAATGGGTCCAGATACCTCCTCCCAGCGCCAAAATCACCTGCAAATTGCAGTGCAAACCTCGTGGCCCAGGCCCAGGCGTCGCCAGTCTATAGATTTACATCGTAATGAACGCGGCGTTTCACGGTGTGTCCTTATGCCCTTAACCATCTCTACAACCCTCAGTTGCGGCATTTAGGCTTTAATAGCGTGACCGTTGCCGTTGCCGTTTCCGTTGATTCCCTCGACAGTCTTTCTTTTCTTGTTCTCAGGCGTCGGGGGAGAGTCACCGACCGGCTCCTGGTCGGCAGAGACATCCAGGCCCTGAACGATGGGGAATGGAGTGAGGACCTGGCTGATATCGCCCCACCATTCCTCGCCAAACTGACGGTACCAGTTGACCGTGATCTTCAGACCATCGGCGAAGCTGGTCTTCTGGTCCCAACCAAGCTGGCGCAGCTTGGTACCGTCCACAGCGTAGCGGTGGTCATTGAAGGGACGATCGTGAGTGTACTTGACCCAGTTCTTGAACTCTTCTTTATCGTCATGAGGGATACCCATCTCCTTGAGAAGATGACTACAAAGGTCAATGTTGGAGATCTCATCATATGAGCCGACATTGTAGATCTGGCCCATTTGGCCCTTGTGCAAAATGGTGTCGAAGGCGTCGGCAGCGTCCCCAGCGAATAGATACCTACGGGTGGGGCTACCGTCACCATGGAGGACGACTGGCTGTCCGCGGTTCAATAGACAGGTGAACTTGGGGATGATTTCTGGGGCCATCAGTCTCATTCCGTGTAGTGAGGCGAAGTAACTTACTCTCTGGAAATTGATGAGGTCCATAGACGTTGTTGCTGCGGACAATGATAACGGGGAGCTTGAAGCTCTTTTGGTACGACTGAACCAGCATCTCAGCGGCAGCTTTGCTGGCAGCGTAGGGATTTGTGGGCGCAAGAATGCTAGTCTCGAGTAAATCATCGTCGTCGTCATTGACCTCACCGTACACTTCATCGGTGGATATGTGGATGAATCGCTTGATGTTCACGCTCTTGGCACTCTCCAACAGCACGTGAGTGCCGTAGACGTTGGTGTGAGTAAATCCGTATGAGTTACCGAAACTCAGATCAACGTGAGACTGGGCTGCGAAGTGGAAAACGGTGTCGATCTTGTATCTCTTGAGGCAGTTAACAACTTCAGTGGGGTTGGTAATGTCGCCGTGGACAAACGTGAAGTTGGCTTTCTCATTTAGAACGCGAGTGTTGTTGAGAGATGAGCAGTAGTCGAGCTTATCGAAAGACACGATGTTGTAGTGGTCAGGGTAGGTGAGAGTAAGATGGCGGACCAGCCAGCAAGCGCTGAGGAATTCGTCAGTCTCGTGGTAAGGCTCAGCGCTAAGACATTGACTTACATGAAGCCAGCACCACCAGTAATCATGATGTTCTTCACATCAGGGAGGGGCTCGAACTTGGTGCTTCCTTTTAGTAGAGGAGCTTCCTTCCACACGCCAACATCCTCAAAGAATTTGCGATGACCGTTGCTGTAGGCTGAGAGGGTTAGTTTTGGTGACGTTGAAGTCATGGTAATGATGCTGTGAGGCTTACTCGGATGCGACCGGCTCTGTCCGTTGAGTTGAGTCATTGTGACCGACGACGATAAAGGGTATGCCAAATGATCTGGCTCGAAGAGTGTGGGAAAGCGGAAGGTTCTTGGGTGTCGGGAGTTCTATGAAGGTTCGAAGTTCGTGGTAGATAACGAGTCAGTTCGGGCGATATGTACTACAAATACGCAGCAGATCAAACTGCCCTTTCAAGGGAGACGATGAGCGGCCCTAAAGTCACTTCTTAGTTGGATGCCCACACGCACGGCAACCTCCATTCGGGGATTTAATCTTACCTCAGATATGGGATATCCCTATCAGTCTAGAGCAAGGCCATTGGCGATCTGTGCCCGACCTGTCTCACACCACCCGAGTCGCTCTCAGGCAAGGGAGGTTTGGCGCTGGCCGCGGTCTTTCTCAATACTGGATCGCTGACCTCAGCAATCCCGGCTCACTCGCACTCCCAGCCAATAATGGAAGGGCGGCGATGGTATGGAAAGGAATTGGAGATGCTCGGCCGATACTTTGTCGTCAGCGGCGGATCTATGCGTTGAGAATATGCAGTCTTGGGGATCGGTGACACGGAGAATTCGAGGGCGAGAGGACGAGCAGGATGGCCAACGGACACCTGCCACCTTTTTCTAAGCCGGATGCTCTGACAGTTCAACTCCAGATAGAATGGGAAAGGCGCACGAGGTATGTACGCAAGTACGGCGTCGCTAGGTATCCCTCTTGCGCTGTGGCTATGGTGTGTAAGAGGCACGGCACCAAGATGACGGGAGTCTGTCGGTGGACAGATCAACCAGGACCCGAATGACTGGCGTAAGCTCGACTGGGGCAGGCTAGGCACAGCTCGGGTAGTCGTGAATAGGTAGGGAGAAGCATGTACCGGGCCGAGCTTGGGGAAGTACTTGTCAACGAAGCGTGATGTCGAATCTTGGTGCAACTTGGTGCTTCACAGAGCAGGATGGAGTTTCTTGGTTATAGCAGCGCAGGCTGGGCAGGTACTCGTTGGCTGAAGGGCAGCCGACTACCTACTACATTGGGTGACTTCCTGTCCATGCGATTATGACTGCGGCTACATTCGCGACGGGTCTTTAAGAGAGTGGCAGGCGCAAGCCACTGCATGTACAAGTGCCATTAGCAGGCGGGAAGCTGTGCAGCGCAGGTGCAGGTGCTTGTTCCGAGGACTTGGGGCGATGGGATGTGGAATTGGAAGGATCTTTCTTGCCTGGGTGGGAAGCGTGAGGAGGGCGTTCTCTCCAATGACTTGCTGCTGCCCGTGCGCTGTAGTGGATGGTGGGGGTAGACTTTGAAAGGGTCTTAGCTGGGAGGTAGCACTCTTTGAAACATGACGCTCTCTATGTCTCTGAGGCACCCAGCTTCGAACCACGACTACTCCGTACCACCGTTTGCTTTTCTTTCCCCTCGCTGCGAACCGGGGTCGATCAAGGGCAACTTGGAATGGCCATGAGGGACAGCACAACGATGTCAACCCTTATGAACACCAAAATAAGCTAGAAAAAATAAAATAGAATTCAACAATACAAAGAGCCGACCACCGTGTCTGGTATAGTGAACCCAGGTTCATATGGTAGGTACGACAGATTCCACGCTAGTGCCAGATGCTGTGTGTATATACCGCGCATCGGAATCAAGACAAATTTAGTGTGGCCAGGGACTACCGGCTATCTAATTCCTGATCGCAGCAACGCAAGTCTTTTGTGATAAACGGCAGTCCATTTTCAATACAACCATGCCGTCCAGAGCCGCTCTATCTTGAGATACCGTGCCCTCTTTGTTCTTTTCTCGGGGGAGGTGGGGGGAGGGGGGCTGGGCGGGGTGGTGGGATGTTGGCGCTTGACAGATGCAAACCCAGTTTAAACGATTCGCGTAAGCTAATCGAAGCTGGGGAGAACAACAACGTATACGTGCCAGGCTACCTTTTCGAGGAAATCACAATGGCGCGACCGACCACGAGGACTTTTTGCTGATAGTTCGCGGCTAGTCCACCCGCTGCTGTACCTCCAACAAACCCCAAGTCAGATCTCAGCTGGCCTCAGCCGTAGTGTCTCAAACGCCTCTGGACTGGCCACTAAGTCCTGTTGGGTCTACTGGGCTAATTATTCGTATGCCATTCCTTTCGAAAGGGATGCGGTGGCGCCCAGTCTCCTCATCGGTATTCTGTCCTCGAACCACTTCTGAACAATTATCTGCAGGGAGACGTGGACTGGAGACTCCAATATCAGGAGCAAAGGAATTTTAAGAGAACACGCAATTTGCTAACATACAGATAGATCAATTTTTTCACTTCTCAACTTCGCACTCGCCGCTGTTTCGCCAAGCCACATGCAGCTGATTGCATCAAAAGGCCTCCTGGTCTTCGTCAGAATGAAGCATCTGCCTAGGCTCGCAACAAAAACGAGGATGCCAGCTCGTGTTAATCAGAGCCTTCCAAGACCTGTTCGTAAGCCGAACGCCACAGGCGCGCACGAACGGCGTCAACATTAGACTTGGTTAACCCATCACTCCGACGTTAACGGAAAGACTGACGGACGTGTCGTCGGCTCGCCGTCCCCAATAGGATGACGACGAGCGGAGCCTGCTAGGCTGAGCTCCCACTTGCCTGGCTCTTTCGACGAGGAGCCGCGATGTGCAGGATCATCGCCAGCTCCGGAGCACGCGCTCTATTGTGGCTTGAAATGGCCCTGTGGGGGGTATTCCGCACGAGTAAGTATGTGGTGCTCATTTATCACGCCGTTCCCTCCATACCTTGGATTGGTCCACGCAACACACAGCCTCTGGGTGTCTGGGGAATGCTGAAATGCTCAAAGTTAAATCCTCCTAGGGAGCAGGAAACACTGGCCTGTCCAAGCACGGAGCGAACGGTAATCAGATTCCACGCAACCACTGATATGTTCATCGCGAGGCTAATGCGCCCAATAATCGGACGATTGTTTGCCAGCATCCGAACCCTAGCCATAAAGTCGAGAGAAGTTAATTTTCGGCCACCAAGGGAGCCGTTCGAGCCTATTAAGTCTACGTCCGCCGGACGGCGCGGGCTAAGATGCTTTCGTCCTCTAGTGAGATTAACGCAGGGGCATTAATGATTATGGATCAGGACTGATAGCGTCTGGAGGACCTATGATGCTAAGTCTCGAAAATACAAGGCTTCAGTATTCAGTACCATGGCACGCAGCGCACAATGACGAGACCTGTGTTTACACAGCGCGTTTCAACTTCCCGTGTCCTAGACTCTAGAGGTTCTCAGCAACGGGTGGTCATGGCAATCTTAAACCAAAGAGTAGAGCAAGACGGATATGCGGGCGGGTGAAGCGTGCCGTGCTGTCTGTCAGGTATCGCTGTTGCACCGCTGGGGCGAGATGCGTTTGGAAATTTGCCGTCTCAGGGAGCAAACTTTCCAATTTACATATAGATTGGTTTCTCAAACTCTATCCGGGAAGTTGATGAAAGCAGTCGCACTTGAGTAGTCGTCCTACTGGGAACGTCCAGCCGGAGGGCAGCGACTCTGCCGAGTGAGCCCAGAAAAAGGCGCCTCCGCAGGAGCCGCCATCCAAGATCCAAGGCTGGTGAATCCGGTTGCTCCGTCAAAACCAACTCTGTTTCAAGGTATCTCCAGGATAGCAGCGAGAGCGAAATAGATAATAATAAGACAAAGTTGAGGCGGCTGCCGGAGATGGATAGGCACAGCCCGCTGTTCTGCGGTTTAGAAACCCAATCCTATGGTCATCCCCGTTACTTCAGGCGACAGGATGGGTGCCTACAAGGCTGCATTACGGTTGGTGCAGTGATGTGGTGCAGTGATGTGGTGGTCTCGTTGCTGCCCCTGCAGAGACCGGACCAAAACCACCAGACGGGACGGCGACATCTGAGCGGATGTCTTGCACGTGAGGTATGGAGTTTTGCAAACACTGGCTTGCAAGATGGCTCTACCGAGTCTGATAGGTCTAGAGAAGGGCTGAAGGCCACGAGTTGCTCGTGGCTTGGCGCAAACTTACCGAGCTGCTGCTAGGGACCTAGGAAAAGGAAGCTACGGTGGATAAACAAGTTGGTCTGGGAACTTGAGTTAAGCAAAAAGGAAAATAAGGTAGGACGCCACGCTTGGCTCGGGTACGAAGAGTCCAAGTAGCATTTACTCCTCAGGGACCATCGATTCCAGTCCCTTCGGCGCGCGGTCTGTGATCGCGATCTTAGTAGCTGGCTTAGAAGTCCTCGTTCGTTGTCTTGTGTTCCTCTGGGAAGCGAAGCCTCCAAGCCTTTTTTCTCTTCCTGCCCCCAATCTCGACCTGAAATCCCGGTTCCAGGGTAGCGAATCGCCAGGCCGCCTTATTCCGTTCTTTTGGGCCCGAGTAGAAAACAACAATAGGTACCGACAGCAGGTCCGCCAGGGCAGGCAAACCAAGCAAGGAACAGTGGGGATGCTGGCTACCTTCTACTTTACGGATGTTATTGCCCTAGCGCTTTTGGTCCAAGGGCCTAATAGGCGCCGGAGCTTGCGTGCCAGGCGTGCTAATCCCCCTCTTGGTCCCAGAATTCTTACCCGCTATTCCCCTGCTTTCGCTAGGGACTTGCGTCTCCCTCCCACCTTCCACGTCCCATACCCCTGCCCCTGCCGCTTTCAGCCCGGGGTACTAGCGCCAAGACCTGGCGAGTGAACGCCTCGGACCTTCCCATACAGCTCATTATATCTGCATCCGTCGCTCCTCCCCGTTGATTCCGCGCGACACACACTGGAATTTGGCAAGACGACCAGCCTCCCTTTGCTGCATTCCAGGGCACGCACGCCTTAAGACTCCCTTGGTGATACGGACACTCAGCCTGCTCACGGTGGACTGAAATAGGACTGCCAACCCACTCCAGTCGTCTATGATTCGCACTCCTCACGCATCGCCGTCCAGTTTTGCCGGTTTCAAAATTTCCTCCCGCTTGAACTGATTGCATAACCTCAAAATGACCGACAACAACCGAACAGAACGTGCGGGCTCCTTCGCATCGTCCTCCACCGAGACTGCGACTCTTCACGACCTGACGAAACTGGATCCGATGGAGGACAACGTTCAAAACCTAAAGCAGACCGACGACGAGGAGAAGCTTGCCGAGGAGGATGAGAAGTTGTTACCCAAGTCAAACGAGAAGGAGGAGCCTCCCAATGCCAGCTTCTCTTCTGCCGTGGTGTGGATGGTTGTCAACACCCTGGCGACCATAGGAATTGTAGGTTTAGGAGTTGCGGTGATGAGACAACTCCGTAGGCTAACAGGTCGCAGGTTTTCACCAACAAGGCCATCTTCTCCGATCCGCAATGGAAGCTTTGCCAGCTTACCTTCGCGAGTTTCCATTTCCTCGTAACCTTTCTCACGCTGCACGTCCTCTCGCGGCCCACGTTCGCCTACTTCACTCCTCGCCGCGCCTCCATCAGGGATCTCCTCCCCCTTTCTGTCGCCATGTGCCTAAACGTCATCCTTCCGAATTTGTCTTTGGCGTTCTCCTCCGTCACTTTCTACCAGATTGCCCGTATTCTCCTGACACCAACCGTTGCTCTTATGAACTTTGTCTTGTACAAGGCGACGTTGCCTCGCAGTGCGATCATGGCTCTCATCCCAGCATGTCTCGGCGTTGGCATGGTCTCTTACTACGACTCGCTGCCTGCTGCAGACGCGAACATCAAGACTACATCCAGTCTCGGTGTTTTCTTTGCCTTCACCGGTATTTTTGCGTCGTCGCTTTACACTGTATGGATCGCTAGTTACCACCGCAAGCTCCAAATGTCCAGCATGCAGCTTTTGTACAACCAAGCGCCCATCGCTTCGTTCATGCTACTCTACGTCATTCCTTTCGTTGATACTTTCCCTGACTGGATGACTGTTCCTGGCAATCGCTGGATTATGATTGGAATGGTGAGTCGGAAACTACCGGTGGCAATAGAAACATGCTAATCTGATTAGTCGGGTGCATTTGCTTCTCTCATCAACATCTCCCAATTCTTCATCATCGCACAGACCGGCCCTGTCTCCAGTACCGTTGTAGGGCACCTCAAGACCTGTACCATTGTCGCTCTTGGATGGATGGTCTCCGGCCGTGCAATCGGTGACAAGTCCTTTTTGGGTGTATTTGTCGCAATTGGTGGCATCATCGGGTGAGTTTTACCAAGCATCTGCCCCTACGAGCTTGGCTAACCATGCACAGTTATTCTGTGGTCATGCTTCAGCACCAGAAGCAGCATCAGCGCAAGTGAGCGCGTGTAGTTGCGAACTTGTGTCGCTTTATATCTTTTCAATGTGTTGTATTTCAGGCGCAGTGATCACCTGGCGTTGTATAGATTGGGAACGTCGGGATTAGATAGGCTCTTCGGGATGATACCTCTTATGTGAAACCACTCATGGTTGGGCGTCTAGGGATATAGCAATCAAGTTTTATGAAGATAAGGAGAACTTTTCCGGTCTCGACAACTAAGCTTTCACATTTGTCTGATGCAAATCTAGTTAATGCAGAAAACGCCGTAAAGCCCCTGACCTGGACCCATGAATCACTGTAACTGACTCCTCCAAGTACCATCCAGACATACATCGGTTACAAGTTGAAGCGCTTCCGGTCTTTCTCCATCCTGGCCTTCCACTCCCATGGTTGCGCCTCGTCGCCCTCGCTGCCAGCCCTTCCAATGCCCTTGTCCACTCTCCGCAGCTTCGCTGTGAACCGCGGTCCAACCTCTTGCAGACCAACACGAATACCCTCAACGCCCTTCATCTCCTTGCCCTCGGTCGTGACAATGGTCTTCTCTGTCTCGCGCTTGTCACGGAAGACGTAACGGTGACGCCGCCAAAAGAGGTAATCGCGCTGGTTGTGAATGGTCAAGACCTGCCGGCCCTCGAACTCGGGTCGCGGCGGGAACAGGCGCTGGAACAGCGCCGCCGTCAGCATACCCAGCGGTGTCTTGAAGTTGTTGAGCAGCAGCTCCGGGTAATGGTTCGTCGGGTTTCCGTGCCCGGGCAACTTCTTGCCCTCCATGAAGTTTGTGATGGAAAACGTAAGCGTCGGGCCGGTGGGCAGATGGACGATGCTCATCCCCGTCAGCTTCTTCTGGTCCTCCTTTAACAACACCACGGCCGTGTAGTCGCGATTCGCAGCGAACTTGCTGATTTCGCGCAGGGAGTACTTTTGACCGTAGCGGTGGGCCGAGCGTGGCACATACGTCGCGTTGGGAAACACGTTGCGGAAGATCTGGGCCTCGTAGTGCAGCGTCGAGTTGAGCGAGGTGGTAATGAGAATCTTGGGCGTAGGGGGCGGGGTATCGGTGAAGAGGGTGGGAAACTTGAGGGCGAGTGAGGACGGCGTCAAATCGAGGTTCGTGCTAGTCGTCGACGGCGCCATCGAGTCATCTCTCCGCGAGCGTTTCTTCTCCTCGCGCTTCCTCTCTCGCTCTGCCCTCTTCGCTGCCGTGGTCTCTTCGTCTTCCTCGTCGTCTGAAGCCAGCATGCTGTCGGCGTCGTCGTCGTCGTCTTCGTCATCTTCCTCCTCGTCGATTTCCCGGTCGATCTCGGCGTTTTGTGCTGCTTCTTCCTCCTCTATCCTCCGCCTTTTGAGTTTCTCCACGTCCACCTGCATGCCGAGGCTATCGTCGTCGACATCGTCCCATACTCGCTTCTGGTCGAGGGTCTTGGGCTGGTTCTTGGCGAGGCGCTGGGCCTTGAGCTCGGGATCTTTGTCTTCCTCCTTCTTCCGGCGGAAGCGCTTTTCGCGCTGCAGCTTGTCCTTCTCCCTTTTGTTCAGCACGTGGAGCTCTTGGCGCTTGAGCTTGTTGGAGGTCTTCGTCGAGAGCGAAGCTCCGAAAGACTTGCCCGGCTTGGAGAAGCCCATGCTACTATGCTGTAGCAGAAATTATCATAGATTCCAAGTCTCAATGAAATCGTCAGTTCTCGGGCTCCGGCCGACAGAGCGATTGGGACGGTCGCGATATCTAGAGACCTCCAAACAAAAGCAGAGTTTGGTTTCGGGTCCTTGTCCAGCGCTTTGGGAAAACCAGCGAAGAGAAATTTTGGCGGGGCACCGACCAATCCCTGCAGCGGATACGTCTGAACAGTAGGCTCGTGGGGGCCGGGGTGTGATATCGGCGAATTGAATTTTCCGCCGTCTCTTTTTTTTTCCCTTGCCTCCGCGGGGTCCTCCATCCGGTACCTAAAGTGGGCTGGGGCATTGCGCGAAAGGGCATTTGACTGGCCAATGAAGTTTTCTGAGGGGTCTTGGAAAAGGGAACGGGCAGACGACAGTGAAGAAGAGTCAGAGTTCACACCTCAAACTGCAAACCGCATAGCAGCTCACAGCAGCACTGCGGCTCTGTCAACTCCAATTTATCCTTACAGCTGCCGTGAGCCAGCCCATTCCCACGCAACCTACGGGGGATCAGACGCAGCACAGCAGTCCTTCAGGCCAAGGTCACCCCGGATGACTCAGGTTTTACACCCCACCAAACGAACATTGATGAAGCCCTTACGCTTTAACGCACGCCAATCACCTTCTATTCGTTCCACAGCTAGCTTCTCTGCAGATCGGCCGGCCGCTTTTTTGCATTCCCTCTTTCAGAACTGCCCCTCCCCCTCCTGCTCTTCCATTTCCTCCCACCACAATCGCTCCCTCACCACCTCCAGCCACTTCTACAGGGCCCAACTCAAAGTCGCCAACAAGAAGCAGCAGCCCGTCGTCGGTAACTCCAAGATGACGTCTACCGCGACGACCCTCAAGGGCCAGCCCCTCGACCGGCCGACACTCGACGCCATGCTGCGCCGCCGCATGTTCTTCACCCCCGCCTTCGAGATCTACGGTGGTGTCGCCGGTCTTTACGACTACGGTCCCCCGGGCTGCGCCCTACAGGCTAACATCATTGACCTCTGGCGCAAGCACTTCATCCTCGAGGAGGACATGCTCGAGGTCGACTGTACCGTTCTGACCCCCCATGAGGTCCTCAAGACCTCCGGCCACGTCGACAAGTTCGCCGACTGGATGTGCAAGGACCCCAAGAACGGTGACATCCTGCGTGCTGACCACTTCGTTGAGGATGTGCTCGAGGCCCGCCTCAAGGGTGACAAGGAGGCTCGCGGTGAGAAGGTCGAGGAGGAGGACGACCCCAAGAAGAAGAAGAAGAGGAAGCAGAAGACCGAGGCCGTCAAGCTAGATGACGCTGTCGTCCAGGAGTACTCCGAGGTTCTGGCCAAGATCGACAACTACAACGGCAAGGAGCTCGGCGAGCTCATCAAGAAGTACGACCTCAAGAACCCGGCAACCGGCGTCCAGCCCTCCCCTCCCGTCGCCTTCAACCTCATGTTCCAGACCAAGATCGGCCCCTCCAGCAACACCCCCGGCTACCTTCGCCCCGAGACCGCTCAGGGTCAGTTCTTGAACTTCGCCAAGCTCCTTGCCTTCAACATGGAGCAGATGCCCTTTGCCTCCGCCTCCATCGGCCGCTCCTACCGAAACGAGATCTCCCCAAGAGCCGGTCTGCTCAGAGTCCGCGAGTTCCTCATGGCTGAGATCGAGCACTTCGTCGACCCTGAGGGCGGCAAGAAGCACACCCGTTTCTCCGAGATCGAGGACCTCGAGCTCACCCTACTGGATCGCCACACCCAGCTCTCCGGAAAGACGGATCTCCGCAAGATGACCATTTGCGACGCCGTGCGCAACAAGGTCGTCGATAACGAGACGCTCGGCTACTTCCTCGCCCGCATCCACCTCTTCTTGTCCAAGATCGGTGTCGATATGACGAAAGTCCGCTTCCGCCAGCACATGGAGAACGAGATGGCTCACTACGCCGCGGACTGCTGGGACGCCGAGCTGCTTACCTCCTCCGGCTGGATCGAATGCGTTGGCTGCGCCGACCGCAGTGCTTACGATCTGTCCGTCCACGCCAAGAAGACTGGCGCCCCCCTTCTGGTCCGCCAGCGCCTCGACGAGCCTCGTATCATCGAGGAGTGGGAGGTTGATATCGACAAGAAGAAGTTCGGCCCGCATTTCAAGAAGGACGGCAAGACGGTCGAGGCCGCGCTTGAGGCGACCACCCAGGAGCAGCGCGAGAAGCTCGCCAAGCAACTCACCGAAAACGGCGAGTTGGAGCTCGAGGTTCCCAGCGTTGGTGACGGTAAGGTCAAGGTTAGCCAGGACCTCGTCAACATCGAGTTCAGGAAACGCCAGGAGAACACTAGGGAGTACACCCCCAACGTCATCGAGCCTTCCTTCGGTATCGGCCGCATCCTATACTCGCTTATTGAGCACTGCTACTGGAACCGTGCCACCGATGGTGGTGATGAGTCTCGCGGTGTAAGTCAATCCCCCTCTTCTCTACGAATTGCTCTCAAACACGTTCTGCTAACTTTTGCCGACAGGTTCTCTCCTTCCCCCCTACGGTCGCCCCCACCAAGGTCCTGATCGTTCCCTTGTCCGCCAATGCTCAATTCAAGCCCTTCATCAAGAAGATCTCCCAGAAGCTCCGCAAGATCGGCATCTCTGCCCGCGTGGACGATTCCTCCGCAACCATCGGCAAGCGCTACAGCCGCAACGACGAGCTCGGCACACCCCTTGGCATCACCATTGACTTCCAGACCGTCAAGGACAGCACCATCACCCTCAGAGACCGCGACTCGACCAAGCAGGTTCGCGCGGACGAGGACACTGTCATCGCCGCCATCCAAAGTCTCGTTGACGGCTCAAAGGAGTGGAAGGACATCGAGGCCACTCTGCCCGCATTCGAGGGCCAGGAGGTTGAGGTCGTTCAACGGTAAAAGAAAGAAGAAAGTAAAAAGTCATGTCATATATCCACTCAAACCTCATACCCAAAATCATGTGCTCGCATTAGAGCGCAGAGAAACCAACGAAACTAAACCAAGATAAGGCGTTTATTAGAAGATGCGAATAAAAGCATTTGGTCAGTACGTTCAGAAACAGTTCACTGCTGTTGAAAGACGGTGTGATACGTCCACGTGATTTGATACCCCTCTCAGAAAGACTCCGTGGGCGCATTAGTGATTCTTCTGCTGCTGTCTTTCGCTTCAAGCAACCAAGGCGGACTGAAGCAGTACATTTTTCTCTGGTAAACGGCCACAGGGTGATGATAGTTCTTGAGCGGAATATGACAGTACTTTATTGCGAGTCGATTATCTCGATTTTCCATCTTTTTATTTTTTCTCAGAAGCAAGCTTGGATGGCTTCAGCTCTGTCCAATCCCCATCTCAATTACATCACGCTATTGTAAGTCTGACATACAGTTTCCCACTTTCACACGCGAGTCTCGATGTCCATTTACATATGCTTGCTCTCTGACTGACCATCTCTTACCCAATGCTGTATTGTCCTTGTCTAACGACTAGCTTCCTTGATACTCCACGCGCTCCAGGCCACCCAATCTAGGAGATTGTTTTTCTTCCCCTTCTTACAAGTTTTCTGGCTTTGACCCTCGAGATTGCAAAAAGGACTTGTCACACTCGCTCCTCATTACATACTGCCGCATCAGTACTGGTCCTGCTCTATTTTCCCCGATCTGTGTTCACGGCGTTTGAGGCGGCCATGATGATCATGCGGGAAGCCAATCTATATGAGGAGGAGGCATTTGACGAGGATGGAGGCTAGCAGAGAGAGCCAACCCAATGAAATGAAAGCACTGTGATGAAAGTCAAGTACTGAGAAAGGGGTAGCCCAGTCGACATCTTGACCTCACCGTACCAGAACACTTCGTATCAGCACGTGCCGGAGGAGGGGGTGCATGCCTCGTTGCCGATTTTTACCCAGTTATTTCTCGGCTTAATAAGAAACGCAATACGGATGCGCAGCGAACTGCATCGCGAATAATGATATCGTATCGTGGATTTGGGGCTGGAACGTGTGGACCCAATAGTGTGGGCTCGTGCAGCCCTTTTTTTACGCGTCGTCTTCATCCGGTCAGGCCTTCTCAACGTTTTGCGAGATCATGCAAGGCATACAGTGCACATGAAGAACCGTAAGAGAGTTTCCTAGTTTGTGCAGTGGCTGGTGGTTGAATCACCAAAAGAAAAACAGAATCGAGGGGATTGGACAGCTGATTGAGGACCGCCACGAGAGGTGCACAGACTTGAGCCTCATCATAGGCATCACTGATGGGTGAGGTGCGGTAGTCACATCGCGGGGTACCGCATCTACAGGATTTTTTTTGCGCGCGGAGGTAGCTGCAGCGGCCAGCAGCGAGACGGACTATCAGACCTCATTAATTTGTTGTTGATTCCAGAAATATGAGCTAGAATGCAACGGTAGCGGCACAGTCGATTCGTCGCGTTTCCTCTCGTGCTCCTTGGCGCACCCACGGAGAAGGCCCTGGGCGGCTATCCCGTCCCGAAGGCGAGTTCAGGGGTTCAGCTGGAGGCATTAATCTGTGACAGATCCGCAGATTGGAAACAAAACTGTGCAGTTTGTTCACGCGCCGTTTCGGGTGATCTGTACCAAGTTGTGAAACGTTGCTGGCAGGCAGGCGCAAGACGTCAATCTTTGCTGTCTTTGCGGTTGATGATAAATTTCAAAGTACTGCAATGAAGGTATAGTGAAGAGGACGCAAGAGAGCATCATGATCCCCTAACGCCGGAAGAAGTCGAGACAGTGATGCTCATACCTCGACCCGCTTGGGTCTACTTCGTCCGGGCCATCTTCACCAAATATACTTTCCGGACTAGTCGGCCGAGGGAAAACTCTAAACCGCCGTTCGAGGTATTTCTAGAATTGAGTGTCGCGTTCTCATACCCTTCGATGCGACGCTGTGAGATTCCTAGGGGCTTTTGATTCTTGGACATGCGCGTCCATCAAGTAGCTGATCGAAATGCAGCGCGGCGTAATGAGCGGGAGGCTGCAGGCGCCCTCCCGTGCCACTGAATGCTTGTGGGACAAATGTGAAACACGCCCGCGATCTAGGTGTGAGATGGATGAATCGGTAACATAGCCACGCTACTTTATTTTATTGCTGCAATCCCAGAAACGTTATTCACAATTAGTAGCAGCTGCTGTCGAGCGCGCGCAAGTCAGTAGTTCGCAGACTTGAGCGCCGGGCGCTTGTGGTGGTCTCTACCTTGAGCAAGCCGAAGCAGGGTCCTCAGCTGTTTGTTAGTCGGGCTATGCCGAGAGGCAAAGGACGTGGCCTGTACAAGAGATTTGCCTCCATTAGCGGTTACTCTAGCTCTTGGAGATGATTGCTTCTTTGTTGAGACCCTGTGTCTCCTGTGAGAACGAGCCGCTCGGTCAACATTGGTAGATGAAGAGGGCCTAGACCAGGCAGATTTCAGCTCGCAAAATCAGAAGAATCTCGATTTCCACATGTCGTCCACTCAGGTTGCTCGACAAAGAACTTTTCAACTCGATGGTTCTTCTGGTGCCTTTTGCCACCCCGCAATATTCAGCCACAATGAGGTATTTACGCTTTCTGACACAAATTTAACCCATATTATATACTATGTACTCTACTATGCACAACACCCTTTATATAATAACCAGAAAGCTACTGCTGCCTGTGAACAAGGGTGGCAAAAAGGCACCAGAAGCTACTGCTGCCTTCCCCTCTTCTGCGTTCGCAAAAAGTATCGCCGACTTCCATGGCCTCACAGCAGAGGTTCTGAGAACCTTGGGAGTCGACATGAGAGGTCGATGGTTCGTAGCGAGCATCGAGGCAGAAGCCTATGTTGTTGGTGCAGGGGTCAAGCGACCCACGAACCCCCGAGGTCTATTCGTTTGGCTAGGATTGCCTGACACCCAGGATGACCAACGCCAAACGGTTGGCGTAAGCTGAGCTTCGATTTGCAGGCTGGCAGTTCGGAAGACCCAGTGAATTGGCAGCAGTCATAGGAAGTTGGGTGTTCTCCACAGGCTTCTTCGAACTGGCGTAGTGAGCGTATCGAAGTAGATTGCTGCGTAGGAAATAGGGATGTTTGAACAGCCACCCTAATCAGGCTTGTCAGTTCTCGCGACGACGACTGATGGCTGTTGATGTTCTTCATTGCAAATAGTGTTATCCCTTCGTACTGGCAGAGTTTCGATACTGCAGAGAACAATGAGGCGCAGAGTGACAGGACATGTGTGTGCTTTCCTTCGTTTGGACACGATGACCAGGTTTGTTTAGACTGTCGAATCCTAGGCTAAGCTAGCCTGTAATTGGCAACGCGATCTCGGGGCCGTGGTTCTGAATCTCGAGTGTCTCCAGTCGCACGTGCCTTGCAAATGCCTGGAGTTCCGCTTGTTACCTACCTTGGTACTTGATTCGGTCATCGGAACAACTGTCACATGATAGAAGAGAGCGGAAGTAGCAGTCTCGAGAGTCAGGGGCCTATGCTGCTTTACCCGCAATTTGGGTCTGCATTGTATCGGTTGCCTCTCGTCGTCTCCGAGTTTTTGTGTCCAAGGCCTTTATTATCTGAAAAGCGCATACAGGAGCATTGAGTTTTCAGCGGTACTGTCCTGACGGCGTGCTCACGTCTGACAGCCGAGGGAATTGCTGCAAAGCTGTCGGAGTGTTGGAAGCATTACCGAGTGGCCGAAATGTGGTTGATGAGCAGGCTGGCGTTCGTTGATGCAGACGGGACGGGGGAGATTTTGCTCTCCTTGGAAATAGGAGACCCATGTCGGATTACGTCCGGAACAAGAGGCCGGATCACGGATTGGAAGCAAACAGCAAACAAACGTGTCGGACTCCCGCTCTATGGGAAACATGGAGGAATGATGTTGCATCAAAAATTCCCCTCAGAATTGTGGATGCTTGGAAGGGAGATAGAGGGATGCACCGGGTGTCGAAGGCAAAGGCAAGAGGCAACTTATAAGGTACGTGGGTATGAAGCAAGCAGTCGTGAGGTGAGGGCGATCTGAGCAGATGTTGTACTGTGCGCTATTGCCAAGGAAGGAGGTTCCCGGCCACCCACTGTAGTATTTCAGTGTTAGGTGAAGAAGGGAAACTGGAACTCAATGGCTCAGATTTCAGCGGCAGACGGCGCATGTATGTACACCTGTCGCTAGGCACAACTTGGAGTGGGACAGGGGCGCTGTGAGAAGCATGTACCCTGCACAGTGCCTGTTTGCCTCTATCGGAAACAGGATACAGCTGACCCGGGGCAAGTTGAAGGACAAGTCTTGGGGCGGAATTTGGCCAGACACGATGAAACCGTGTTTGTCCGTGCCAGGATCGGCGTTGTTACTGTGCAGAATACCTCCTCAGGGACCGTGGGGAAGAGCAGAAGGGAGGGGAAGGGCCCGTCTTGGCCTAGTTCCATCTGACTGCCGCCAGTGGCCACGAAAGAGGCACGACGCTATGTGACTGGCTAAAGGCTTGCCAGGGTGATCAAGATGGTACAGCCAGAGAAGGGAAAGACGTGCTAGGTGGCTTGCTGAAAAGCGAGTTTGTGTTACAGAAAAATCATATCTTGGTAAGACAACAGACTGATGAAGACAGGTGAGGTAAGCTCAGATAAGTACCTAAGATAAGGTACTGCGTACTGCAGTCACTACGTTCCTTGTAAGATACCCATATGCCCCTTCCTACCTTACCTACCTAGCGAGGCAGTTGGCAGGAATACAAAAGCCAGGGGAACCCACTAAATCGTGTGTCGGCAGCCGACGTCCACCGACTTCCAGCAAATGCCATCTCCTCATTTGTCGGCAGGCGGGAAGAGAAGGAAAGAGAAGGGAAGTTCAGTGTCTTTAGTCTGAGGTAGTGCGTCCTTCCTTCCTTGTTCCCTTCCGCTCGTGAGTTTGGGTCTTGCAGGCTGTTAGCCTTCCCTTGGGACGTGCCTTCCCTAGGCAGACTCCCCTGCATGTTCCCCTACACCTATCCCACGGTCTTAAAGGTTAGTGCGGTACTTTGTGGGTCCAGGGAAGGGGCACTATAGGGGGTCTTCCAAGGCTAGAGTTACCTTCTAATCTATTTAACTTTGAGGTTACTTTTTAGGATTATATACCTAAAAATAGTAATAAGTACTTACTCGCTTAATATAGCGAAAGTCTTTTTTTTTTACCCTCTGCTACCCCCCTCCTCTATCTATCCTATTATACTTTGATATAAGCCCTATAGATCTCTCTAACCTTATTAATAGCGCGCTACTAGTTCTCGAGAGCGCTGCTACTACTACTACTAATATTACTACCCTTAGTAGTAGCAGCCGCTGCTGCTATATATATAGCACCTCGTCGATCTATACCTCGCTATTAGTAGAGCGCTTTTTTCGCCTCTAGGCGCGCTACTAGAGTGCGCGCGCTGCGTTAAGCCCTTGCTATTATAATAAATTACTATATAATAAAGAGCTCTTATATAACGATTGCCTATGCATATATATACTATAAACTAATACTAAGATAGACTATAAAATAATTACCTCTATAACTAGCTTTACTATATACTAAGTTTAGAAGGTATACGTTCTTAACCTCACCCCTCGCTACTATTCTAGTATAACCTAGTAATATATACCCTATGCTCTCGAAGAAGAACTACGCTATTATATAGAGGATTAATATCTATAAATACTACCCTAGGGCGACCTATAATAGTTTATACCTAGGCTAGAGGGCTATAGCAAAAGGGCTATTACTATACCTCTTTATAAGATAGGCTTTAAGTAGGCTAAATAGACTTAGAAGATTAAATATACTAAGGTAAATAGGCATACCTATATTACCTTCTATTACTAATACCTCAAATATTAGCCTAACCCTAAAGATTAGGAGCAAGCGCCTCTTACCTTCTCTAATAAGATATAGGCTACTAATAGCCCTATATAGAAGTAATAGATATTAATATATAAGATAGAGGATCCCGAGACTTAAGCCCTCTTATGCTAGAAGCCTTATAGTTAGATGCTATAAGGGATAATCTATAGCATCGAGAAGGGCCCTGCTTTTATATAAAAAAAGGAATATAGTAATATTAACGCTAAGAAGTATATCGAGCATATCCTACCCCTCGTTAGGGACTTTATATATACTTATCTAGGCGTGATTTTTCAGTAGGATAATATTATAGCCTATTAAGCGAGGCTTATAAAGGACTAGCTACTCTAGAATAATATTAAAACTATTAATTAGCTACTTAAATCACCTAATCTATTACTTATTGAGAATATCTAGTTCTAAATTAAGCATTAGATTAAGCTTAACTACGATCTCGAGGACCTTAATCTTCTAGTATTACATATAGTAATCCTAGAAGGCTAGGAGGTAATACCTCGTAACTTCCTCCTCACGTTAGCCTACTTAATACCTAGAAAGCTAGCAGAGTATATACGCTATAATAGAGAGATAGTCCCCTATTAATATAATTAAGAGCAGAGGGGTTAGAATATTCACTCGTTTAATAGTAGAATTAGTAGAAACTAGTACTTTATATAGATATATTCGTTTAGTAGAGAATATATGCTTTTTCGTAGTACCCGTTACGCCGAGTTAACCCCCTGGTTACTTATATTAATTCTGACCTACAAAGTACCGCACTAACCTTTAAGACCGTGGGATAGGTGTACACTAGTACCATATGTGTTAAAGAGGTAAGTCGGACTACCCCCTAGCTGCGCACTCCCCCCTAGCTGCGTACTACTCCTATAAAACTAATAATTTTAAGAAATTATATAGAGATAACTATAAAAGTAAATTTAGTAAAAGTTTATATATTATATATTCTTCTTAGAATTTGTTTCTGGTTTTTTTTAATAGCTATAACTTAAATAGAAAATTATTAAATTATTATATATAACAATTACTAATATTCTTAATTTAAAACTAATAAATTAGGTAAAGAAGTTATTAGGTTACTTTTATTACTATAAGTACAGGTAGATATAGATTATAATATTAAATTAAGTTTTAAGTTATATACTTAATATATAACTTAAAAATAATAAAGTCTTAAAAATTAAATATTTAGGAAATAAATTTACTTAAGAGATTTTAAATTTAATTATAACAAATTAAGGAAAGATATATATTTTAGATACTAAGTATATAAAAGTAAAATAAGATATTTTAAAAATATAAGTTAAGAGCTTAGTTTGATTTCTATTTTAATTAATTTAATATATAATAATACTTAAACACTTTAACCTGAATAATTTGATATATTTTATAGATATTAAAAAAAAACTAAGAAGATTTTAAATCTGTATATCTTTAAGTATTTATATTAACTTTACTATAATCCTTATGATTTTTGCTGAATTAATAAGTAGGTGCGCGGCTAGGGGTGGGGGGGGGGGGGGGGGCCGCTACAAGGGGATGGTCCCACATGAGGTATCCCCC
>JAOQIF010000104.1:0-134642 GCA_026260285.1 Colletotrichum sansevieriae
TTAGCAAACGCTTTATAAATCCTCGCTAGATTTAAGAAATAGTAGTATAAGTTATATTATAAGTAGGATAATAAGTAGTATAGAATAATAAGAAAAGTTAATTAACTATAAGATAGCTAAAATGCTAAGAGAAGACCCCCCCCCTATAAAAGCAATATAAACCCTATAAGTATCTTAACCTTATATTACTATAGAATTTCTATAATATATTTACTAAAGTTCTACTAGTACTACTACTTATTATTACTACTATTACCCTCTTTATTATTATTATCTTTATCCTTATTATTATTATCCTCGCTCTCCTCCTCTAAGCTATTATTAGTAGTACTACTATTATTACCCTAACTATTGCTCTCTATATTATTATTAGAGTTGCTATCCTCTATAGCTAAGGACTTATCCTCCTCGCTATTATAAACCTAGTATTACTAAGCTATTACTAAGGCGTTACTAGCCTTTTTATGAGAATTAGGTTAAGGCGCGGGGCTATTACTAATAACCTTAAAGATAGTAATAGGAGCTTAGTAATAAGTATTATAAAGCATATAGGAACTTTAAACCTTTAAAGGCTCTTATAAAAGAACTATAGATATATAGGTATTGCTCTTTAAAAGCTGCGTTATTAGGATATTAGCAAGCTTATTAAGAAAGGTAGCTTACTTAAAAGTATAAGTCTTATTATATAAGTAAGTAGGGATAGTATTATTAAGCTATATTATAATTTATTTAATTAAAACCTTATCCTTAGCTTAGCAAGCTGCTTATAAATATATATTAGATTAATAAAAGGGTAAGACTAACTATAAAGTAAAACCTACCTCAAGCGAAACCTATAGATATGCCTAGGTATTTAAAGCTATACTCTCTTTAATACCTATAGCAAGGAGTTAGTTCTTATAGTTCTTAGAACTAGGCTTAAGACTAATAGGGTTTACTAACTAGTTATAGAGGTATTAGAGAAGCTCCTACCCCTGCTCTATAGCTATAAAGATATAGAAGATCTCATGCTACTAATACTAGCTAGTAGTAATCGTATAGATTTAATACTTAACCTAGTTCTAATAGAAATAAGTAATACTAATAAGATAAGTAGGAATCTAGAGATAGGAAAAGTTAGCTTATACCTTCCCTAAATAATCGCTAAACTTACCCTATAGCACTTAATACTACGAGCTTAGAATAACTTATATATATAATTACTATTATATTAATAGGTATAGATAACCTAGGCATTCTTAGGGAGCTATAGCATATAGCTAATATAAGGCTTGCTACTACCCGCCTAGTTATGCTAATAGTTACTACTACTAAGCTTAGCCTCAGTAGGGCTATACTTAGTAAGGAGCTAGTTAATAAGGCTCTTAGCGCTTATAATATTTAAAGAAGTATCTAAAGATAGGAAGGGTTTATAAAGGCTTAATAAAGGGCTTAGATAATATAAAAGTAGTTATTAAATAATATAGTATAATAAGGAGGGAAAAGAACTAACCCTAGGGTAGGAAAAAGCTTTTATTTTATAAATAGCTAAAGAGGCCTTGCTAAACTATTATAAAAGTAGATATAACTTTAGATAGTAAAGAATAGTTATTATTTATTATAATAGGTGCTACCTACTAGGAGGTAGATATAGTGAATTAGTAATAGTAGTTACTATTTAACCTATTTAATAGCCTTATAATACACCTATTTAGAAGGGGGATAATAGGATAAAAAATGAAGTTATTATAAGGGTATAGTATAAGAAAGTGCTCGCTAGATAAAGGGCGAATAGCAGGAGAATAAAAACGAAGTTACTATAAGGATAACTATTCTCTTTTAAAAGGAAATAATAGAATCCCTTTAGAATAGCCCGGATAGAGAGCATTAAAGGGCCTAAAAGGAATAGGATTATAAGCATAGCTACTACGTCTATAACTCCAAGGGCTCTACTATCTTTTAGCAAATATATAGTAGATAGTTACTATGCTAGGTAATAGTAGTAATAAGTAAAGGGCTAGGACCTACTCCAAATAGCTAAGAAGGATAATAATAGAGGGCTAACCTATAACACCTAATCTTATAGTAGGGATTAGTATAATTAGAAGGGGGATAATTATAAGGGATTAGATATCTAGACTAGAGAAGCTGGAGATACCTCAGCTAGCATAAGCTAAAAGGATAGAGAGGCCTATAGGTCTAGGGTATAGAACCCTTATAGCAAAGACTTAATAAATACTTACTAAAGGCTAGAAATAAAGGATCTTAGAAGAAGCAAGCAAAAGTAGCGTAATAATACTAATCCTACCTTTTAGGTGCTTCTGCTATTAGTTTGACCTGACCGTGGCTCGTAGCCCCTTTAATACCTTTACAAAAAAGCTATCTCTTATATAGTAGCCTTTCTAAGCTATAAGAGCTTTAGTAGTATATTTAGCTCTAATATAATTAGCCCTAGTATAGTATATATCTAACTTTACACAAGGGTTTACTAATAAGTAGGAATATATAGGGGTTTTATATTATTTCCCTTAACTAGTAGAGAATATAAGTTAAAAACCTATATAGTATTTCCCGAATCCTACCTATAAACTAAGTGAATATATCATAGTCTTTTTACTAGGGGGCTATAGCGTAACTATAAACTTAATAACTCTATAATCCTAATTTTAAAGAAGACTTTTTTATTCTTATTAAGTTCTATTTTATTAAGTTAGGGTATTATGAACTAGGCTATCTATAATAGTAAATTAGTTATATTAATAATTGTCCTTATAAATTCTATATTATGATATATTTCTGATAAGTACATTAACTATTTAATAACATAGAGGAGTTACTAAGACTTATTATAGAGATTAGCTAGTAATACTAAATAGTTATATCTAAGATTTCTAAGAATAGAGAAGTTATAGAAGCTAGTTTTAGAAGATAATATAATAAAGGATTTAAAGTCTTAAAACTATTAATAAATTTAGATAGATAGATAGGTACTCAGAGTATATAGGGGAGATAAGATTAGAGAGAGATAGTATTATATTAGAAGTAAAGTAATATAGTAATTATAGTTACATATAATATAATATTAATAGTTTCTACTGAATATAGCTAGATATAATAGTTAGGTTAAGTTCTACTTAGTTTTATTAATACTCCAAAACTAATTACTAATAAAACTACTAGTTAGTTTAAGTTATATTAACTATAAAGAGTACTTATTATATTTAATATAGTAGATTACTAACTATAGATATATCTCATTATTTAGTTTATCTCTACTTTACTGCTTATATAATACAGTGCCCTTAGGCTAGTATCATGATTTACTTGCTTTAACTAGAAGTAAAGTTAATAGATACGTAACAATGCCGATGGAGATAGTGGTGGCTTGCGGCTGAGGCTCTCGGTTCTCCCACTATGTGTAACCTTGAGGTGCCAGGGTTTTCTGTCTATGCATAAGATCACAAGGCAGTCTTGAGGCTGTCCACTAGATGCGCCGGAGAGCTGGACAGAGCATAATCAGCCTTTATCTTCAGGCGGCAAAGCATAATCAGCCTCAGGACTTGGACTGGGGCGAGACTATTAGATGCTAACTGACGTACTCCTAACGCACCTGACATCGGTGGAAAGCTAACACATGGATCAGCCCGGATTTATCGTAATTATATAGAAATAGTACCTAATGGTAATGCATCTTTCCGTACTAGAGATTGCAGCGGAGATAGACGTTTGCTCCAAAGGCACAGCAAGTATATTCTTTCTTTTTCTACCCACTCAGTTATAAGAAGAATTAGCCGCTTTTTGAGAACTCTTCTTAGTATAAGTAGAGTATATAGCCTATTTCTGAGAAAAAAAAAGTATAAGTAAATATTTCGAAGATACTTAACTTTTAAAAATATAGCTTATTTTTTGATATTTATTAAGTAAGTAATATCTAGAGATAGAAGTAATTAAAAGCTTAGTATTCATTATAAAACTAGATAGTCTTTAATATTACTAGATACTACTTTAGACGTTAATAGAAGCTAGTAACCTGATTTATTTACTATATTCTATTTTCTATATTAATTATAGTATATAATAAGTCTCTAGCTTATATACTTTTATAAGAATTAGATTATTAATGTTATTCTTTAGCAAATAACATTACTATATATAGTCTAAATAGCTAATATATCCTATTATAGCTTTAGAGTATACCTCTTCTATAGAAATTTAAGTAGAAGAAATATATATAGAGTATTAAAGTTTAGAGATATTTTACTATATAATATATTCTATAAATACTATTTATTATATAAATAAAGGATAACTTCTATATATTTTACTCAAGATAATAAGTATAGAATAACGCTAACGTTTTTAATCCTTGTGGAGGTATACCTAAGGTTTGTATATGAGTGCGGTTCTTGAAGCGCAAACTTAGGTAAGCTCTACTTTCTCACGTGCTTTTTTTCGTTTTTTTCTTTTCGTCCTTCACGCTACCGCTGCTGCTGCTGCCGCAACGCGCCTCAATGAGCCAAGGACCCAAGGTAAGGTTCCAGTATGCAGCAGCCCCCGGTCTCCCCTTCCTGTCCCCACGCTCGCTTTGCTGCCAGCGGACCTCGGCATGTGGCACCTCAGCATGTCTTCTAGCCGGTTGGCCAACCCAACATGACTAAGTTCCTTTTGAAAGCCGCACTACAGTCGCAGTGATTGAAATCGCAACGCCTCCATTCAAAGCTCCGTCGTTCCCCATCGTACCAACTCCATCATTCCTTCCGCCGCAACCGTCGCCTCCGAACATCGTCATTATCCCCTTCGCATGCCCTTCCCAGAAATGGTCGCCGACGCCGTCATCTACCACCCTTCGGTGGCCCACTACCTCAAGTTCGTTGCCACGACCGTCGGTCGCGATAAGCTCCTGCGCACTCTCCAGTACTTTGCCCGCTTCTACACTTGGTATCTGTTCCGCACCAATGGCTCCAAGACCGAGATCGCGCCTTGGGAGGCCATCAAGAAGCAGTTCGGCCTCACCCGCAAGATCATGCGCGTAGGCAAGAACGTCGAGCACTTCAAGGCCGCCGCCGTCGCTTCCGACGCGAAGACCATGGACCCTGTCCTACGCTACGCCGCCGTCGGTCGCCAACTAGGTTACGCTGGCTACCTCACCTTTGACGCTGCAACTGTTTTGGACGCTGCCGGCATCAGAAAATGGGAGGGCGCCAAGAAGCTGCAGAAGGAGGCCTATCGCTGCTGGGCCATTGGTCTGATTTGCAGCGTTGTTGCCCAGACCTACACTCTCTACCGCCTCCAACAGCGTGAGGCCAAGGTTGACAAGAAGGAGGGCGAGGGCGTTGTTGAGTCCAAGAGAATAGCCATGTGAGTCCCGCAGCTCAGTTTAACGTCTTTTTCAACGGCATCTACTAACTCGCGATATACAGTGAGCGCGCTACCAGCCGCCTCCAGCTAATTTCCGACCTCTGCGATTTGACCGTGCCCACATCTGCCCTTGCTTGGGTTGCCTTTGACGATGGCATCGTCGGTCTTGCTGGTACTGTCAGCAGTTTGATTGGCGTCTACACCCAGTGGAAGAAGACGGCGTGATTACTCCCTGAATCCTGCTCTATGCATCTGCGCGTGTCTATGTAACAAATATGCTGTGGTGATTGATAGGAAAATGTAGTCGGTGTGTGATCTGATTATTTGGTGCTGGAGGAAACAACTTTTGACGTTTGGGCGTTCCGGTTTAAGTCAGCACAGATCGAGGGTATGTTTGCCATTGTCGGTTGATTCAGTTAGGCAGATTGCTAGCACTCTCCGCAGTTGATGACGCGCGACACCTAATTCTTTGGATACCACATCATAACGAGTCACACTGCAATGGCAGTGCGATCTGGTTTTTCCAGAGGCAGCGCTCGAACCGCGCGTGTAATTCTATCACTGCCAGCAAAAAGCAACCACTAGTCGCCCGACTGGAGGATTCTGACCCGTCCCTCGGTGAAAAGTCATCTTGATTTGTGAAATATCCATACGTATAATCGTACATTTGCTCGATCACCAATTATGTTTCCCCCTCTGAGTCGGTCAAATCAGGCACGAGACCGAGGTTTTGACGTGCCGATCTGCCGCCGTTGATCGAAACTTACTAGACTCCGATCAAGCCTGCCTGCCCGAAAATGAAGCCTGAACCAGCATGTCCTTCATCCACATCCAACGCGCCCCTCGTCCTCACAGCACACCGCATGTTGCTAGCGAAGTTCGACTGTGGGCAATCACACTAGAGTTGAGGTGCATCCAGGATCTAATCAGAGTCAAGGACAGCCCCCAAGAGGCAAGCATTTGAGCGGGAGATGAGTTACCAGTAACGACCACCACGTTCATACTCGCGAGGGTACCCATCACGAGGGTACGTTCCATCTCGAGGAGGAAAGTCTCTCGGGGGACGATCGTATGGTCTGCCGTTGACGTAGGGGTCGGGCGGGGGAGGATAGTCTCGGCGGTAAGGGTCATCATAGCGGCCTCGCGGAAGAGGGTAGTCGTCGAGTGGGCGACGAGGGGGGGATCGGTACCGAGCGCGGTCGTCGTAGTACTCGCGACGGGGGCTGCGTTCACGATATCCGTCGCGGTACCCGTCTCTGCGAGGACTGTAGCCTCGCGGTGGTCCTCGGCGATCGTAGTCATCCATTGGCGGAGGGTAAGGCCTACGGCCACCACCTGGGGAGCGGGAGCGCGCGCCACGGAAGTCGCGAGGAGGCATGTCTGGTTGGGTCTGGAACTGTGCGTGAGCTACTTACAATTCTGTGTTCCTCGTGTTTCCGCTCGAAACTCACATCAGCGATGCAGGTGACACGGCTTCCCTTGAATTCTCGGCCGTCGAGCTTTTCGACAGCAGTTCTCAGATCGGCCGCAGTCTCAAATTCAACGAAGCTAAGACACGGTCAGAACACGCGCATCGGTCTCGTCAATGGTGAACCACAGCTTACCCCCGTCCGTTGCCGTCGCGGCCCGTTTCCGAGAAAACAACGTCGAGGCTCGACTGGCGGGCGAAATCTTTTAGATCCTAGATCCAGAGTCCATGTAAGTTGGTGTCCAGGATGGTGGCAAGGGCCGAAGAGGGTTGAAAGTCCGGGTATCAACGACAAGACAGTGTCGCGTCGTCGGAGGTGCAGCCACCGGTAAGGCGTCCAGCTCGAGGTTTCCATCGCTGCTCTGGCAGGTAAGGGCCGTTTCAAAGAATCGGTCCCATCATGGCGAAGCACGATCCATCATAAGCGCAACCCGAACCAATCTAACGAAGAGGCCAGGGAAATTGCTCAGAAGCCGAAACCGCCCGCCAAGGGTGCCAGGATGCCCACCGCAAGGAGAAGTGATGGTCCAAACGCGCCACAGGCGGACAGGAAGGAGCATCCAGGGAATCCAGCTTGAAAAATGGGGAGATTGAACAGACCTGCCAACTGGTATCGGTGGGAAGTCCCGTGATCTGCATCCGATGTGGAGTGCGGCGAGGCCTTGGAGGAGCGCGCTCGTTATTGAAGCCTCCACTACTACCGCCTTCTCGATGCCGGGTTCCACGGGCGAATTGTACGGTCAGGCGCTCGCCCATGAAGTCGGATCCATCTTTGTCATGACGTTATTGTTAGCGGACCGGACCGGAGGAACATGGATGGCTGCATGCTGGCGCGTCAGGACATACGGAAAGCTAAGCAGGAGAGGGAAAAAATTAGTTTTTTGAAACTTTCTTTTGGACAGATGGCTTACCTGGAACAACATCACGGGCATCCATGGCGTCCTTGTATTCAATGAAGCCAAACCCATTCATAAGCTTGATTTCGGTGATTTCACCGGTGCCATGGGTCGCAAAATGAGCTTCGACGTCGGCCTTGGTGGCTAAGTCAGGTGAAGCGCAGAGGTCAGCCATTTACGTGCAGGAAAGCAGGCATCGGGACGTAAGTGACTGGATGTTGTTGAGCATACCGTTACGTGGGAGGTTTCCCAGGTAGAGCCTGGTGGAAGATACCTCGGTCATGGTGATGGATGGGAATTTCAGAGGAAATCAGTCGTGACGGGAGGAAAGCAAAGCTGGCTGGCGCGTTGCTCTGACCCGGTAGGAGGGGTCGCGGAGATGGTGGCGCGCAAGATTGGGTTTTGGGGACGAAGCCCAATACCTTCTTGATGAGAAGGAAGGAAGTAAGTAGCTGCGACAGAGGTATCAACAACAAAGCCGGATCGTGGAAGTCGCGGACTGGAAGAGAGGGCCTGCGAAGGTCCAAATAACGGCCGGGAACGGACGTTCAACGACGCAATCAGGGTACACGATGACCCGTTCAAATCTTGCCCAAACACAGGAAACGAGAAGAGAAGAAGGAAAGTCGAGCAAAGCAGTCGGATGACGGCGGGGTTTTCAAGCGCTGTACTATCGACGTTACACCCGTCGGTCGAGCTGCGATTGGTCCAGCAAAGGGTGGTGTCGGGCGTGTCTGTGATGAGGGGAGGGCTCGCTCGGGACAGCCTGGGGGTAGAGTGGCGGCGGTACTTTAGATAGCAACGTAAAATGAGGAGAGGTGAGAAAGGTGTAGTGGTGGTGGTGGTGGTTGCTGCAGCTTGTTGTGGGAGGTGAGCTATGGAAGGTATTTGGTGGTTCCTGGTGTTCGTTCCGAGCTTACTTACTCAGAGGTAGGGTACCTCAGGCACGATGCAGAGACGCTACTAGGAAAGGTTCCAGTCAGGTATAGATCTGACACAGCAAGGTACGGTAAGTCAGGTGCAAGGTGCATGGGAAGACAGAGATGAGTGGAGCGAAAAAAGGCAACGACGAGCATGGATGGCATGCCTGGGCTGAAGAGGGGAGGGGAGAGAGGAGCTACTAATTTATAGAACACTAATATATATATTTCTTAGAGCTAGAAGTATATATCCTTACCCCTAATACTCTAGTACTATATTTTACTCTATGCCCTAGTTGAGGATTTAATTTATTAGTACTTAAGGAATTTAATTACTTATCATTATAAAATACTAACCTTAGCTATATCTATATCTCTTAACAACTTAATATAGAATACTTCTT
The DNA here is from genome assembly GCA_026260285.1 of Colletotrichum sansevieriae. Taxonomy (NCBI): domain Eukaryota; kingdom Fungi; phylum Ascomycota; class Sordariomycetes; order Glomerellales; family Glomerellaceae; genus Colletotrichum; species Colletotrichum sansevieriae. Next base: position 9,026 of record JAOQIF010000104.1, read on the forward strand.
CTAGTAGTAAATGGATTATTATATAAACGTGAATTGGAAAATTCTATTTTAGAATAGAGTAATATTATTAAAAAGATAGATAATAATTTAAGAGTTTTTTTAATATTTAGAGTAATATATTAAAAGAAAAGTATTATTAAAATATAAATATTACTAGAGAATACTAATACTGTTAGAGATTAATAGTACTAGTATAAGTAAAAATAGGGCATATCTATAGTGTTAATAGATAAGTTTATAATATTAAAGTTAGACTTTAAATTAGCTAGCGAGATAGAAATAATATAGATAGCTAATGAAATAAATTATTTAAAGAATTATATAACTACTTATTAGGCTTTGTTACTCTAACCTAGGCTATAGATCTAAACCTAAATCTAGCCTATTAGGCGAGTAGAAGTCCTACCTACTAGATAAGTAGATCTTAGTTTTAATAAACTAGAAATGCTTATAGGTTTAATATTATTCTAGAGAGTACTTTAAAGATTTACTTTTATAAGTTTAAATTACTCATAGAGATTTATAAAGCCTAATTCCTTATTTCAAATTTTCTATTAAGTTCGTAGCTATAACAAAGCCCCTTTATAAAAAGACTATAATAAATTCACTTAGTTTATAGGTATAATTCGGGAAATATTATATAGGTACTCTAATTTATACCCTCTACTAGTTAAGGAGAATAATATAAGAACCCTAGATATTCCTACTTATAAATAAACCCTCTAAATATTACTATATAAAGTTAGATATATACTATATTAAAGCTAATTATATTCGAGCTAAATAGGCTACTAAGGCTCTTATAGCTTAGAAACGCCCTTACTAAACCTTCTAGTAAGGTATTATAAAAGCTACTATATAGAATAACTTCTTAACCTCAAAGGTTAACCTTCCAGCGAGGTATTATAAATACTACTATGTAGTAGATAACTTCTTAACTAAAGAGGTCTTTCCTAAGAGGTTCTTATAGCTAGAACTATATAAAGCTCTATAGTTAGGGCTATATACCTCTCTCTCTTCTTTATTTATAAAGTACTAAGTATACTTATGACTTTTGAATCTTTTAATTAAGAGCTTAAATTAAAATTATTAAAGTAGTTAGTTATTACTATTAAGTTTGAGTTTATCATTTTATATAAGAGATACTATTTTCATAAATATAAAAATAAATAAGTTATAGCGTCTTAAGAGATAGTATTAACTTATAGTATATTACTATACTCCAGTAAAGGCCTTAATATAGTCCACGTAGTAGGCGAAAAATAAGGGTGAAAATTCTATAATTTAGAAGGTTATCTCCTTAAAGACGATAAACCCCTCTTAAAGATACTATATTTAGTTATATTTTATATATTAGTTATATTAAGCCCCCTTAAGTAGGTTAGTTACGCTAAGTATATTCGGTATTAAATACCTATATAAGAAGAGAAAAACGTCGTCTATAATATATAGTATAATTTTAATTTATATCTTTTATTATAGGTAACGAGCTAGTTTACTCTATATATATAACCTTAGTATTTGTTCCTCCTATTTATATGTTCTAATGCTTTAGTATCTTATAATCTAGGCGGAAGGAGTAGTATTATTAGCTTTGAATAGGTCTAGGTAGTCCTCCTTAAAGTTATTAATTCCCTTAGTAATAGCTAGAAGTTAGTTAATAGCGATCTTATAGGCTATAGCTAGCTAAGCGTGATTTTAATAAAGTTTGATATACTTATAATAAGTATTATTATTTAGTTTAGGAAAAGACTTAGTAACTCCTAGGGTTTTAATAACTATAATAGAGGTAATAAGTATAATAACCTATCTATAAAGACTTAAGATATTAGTAGCATAGTTATATTAGAAGTTAGTAGCCTCCTTAGTCTTTAGTATATTTATATCTAGAAGTATATAGATAGCGCTAGGCTTAGCTTTATTAATTATTACTTAGGTAATAAAGCTATTATCTTTAGTATAGATATTAAGAAAGTTATAATAGAGTATTTATTTAATAATAAAAATAAGGAAATAATACTAAAGTTAGAATTACCTATAATATACTTAGTTATAAACGAGTTTAAGGTTTAGATATATATATATATATAAGCTAAGGAAAATATAATTATTCTGAATAAGTATAAATAAGATAAGCTACTTAGTATACTAAATAGCGAGGAGGTTAGTAGTATTAAAGAAATAAGTATATTAGAGGTAAAAAGTAATAGCCTCTTAAATAGTTAAGAACTTAGTATAAGAGCGAGTAAGGTAGCGGAGACTAGTAATATAAGTGCGCGTGATCTAGGTAATAATTATAACTATCTTAATGCTAGCGGGCGTATTAGAGGTCTTAATAGCGCTAGGTATATCTAAGGAGTTAAAGGGGTTATAGGTATTAATTATAATACCGTTATAGTTATTAAAGCTAGTAGCTAAGATGGTTTACTTATTAGGCGTCTTTACTATAAGGTATATGCTTCTAGCTATGAGAACCTCTTAGGAAAGATCTCTTTGGTTGAGGAGTTATCTCTCGTGTGGTAGCGTTCATCTTACTAGAAGGTCGACCTTTTAGGTTGAGGAGTTATCTCTCGTGTGGTAGCGTTCATCTTACTAGAAGGTCGACCTTTTACGTTAAGGAGTTATCTCGCGTAGTAGCTTTCGTAGCACCTTGCTAGAAGGTTTAGTAAGGGTATTACTATAAGAGCCTTAGTAGCCTATTTAGCTCTAATATTATTAGCCCTAGTATAGCGCATATCTAACTTTATATAGTAATATTTAAAGGGTTTACTTCTAAGTAGGAATATATAGGGTTCCTATATTATTTTCCTTAACTAGTAGAGAGTATAAGTTAAAATATCTATATAATATTTCCTAAATTATACCTACGAACTAGGTGAATTTATTATAGTCTTTTTGCAAAGGGGCTGCGGCGTAATTTCGAACTTAACTATAAGGTATTACTCTAGGTTTAGGAAGCTAGGGCTTTTATTAACTAGTCCCTTAGGGATAATAGCTATAATAGCTTTATAATTATTAGTAATAGTCTTAATAAACTAGCTAAGGTTAGCCATAATAAGGTTTATATCTTTAGTATAACTCTTAGCGATTACCTTAAGTAGGGTATAGTAGACCTCTTGAGCGCTATTTAATAAGCTAGAGATATAGTAAATACGTTTGCTATAAATTTGTATATTATTAATAGTCTTAATAGTATCAGCTATATTAAGGGTACTAGAGGTAGTAATAGCTAGCTTCTAAGGAGTAGCTATCTTAATAGTATTAGCTTTATTCTATATGATAGAGGCAGATCTAATATTCTTTCTAATTATTTGATTAGTAGTTAATTATTAAGGTTTAATAAGTTTAATAGATTCAATAGCTTAATTAGGCTAAGTAGCGTTAGTAAGTTAATTAGGTTAAGCATATTTAGCGTTAATAGATTCTTTTTTATTATTTAACTCTTTATTAGACTTAATAGAAATTAGCTTACCTTTAATCTTAGTATATTATTTATTAAGTATATAGGAGTTTTAGGTATTAAGATTAATAGACAGCTATTCCTTATTTGGAATTATAAGAGGGAATTACTATCTAAACTTATTATAATTAGTAGCAGTTAGTTGTAGAGTATAGTAAGCGTTTATTTTAATATAGATAATACATAGGGTTCTAGAGATATTTCTATTAGTTCTATAAAAATAGGTTTTAATATTAAGTATATATTTAAAAGCTACTTAGTTAAAACCTAACATTCTAGCTTTATATAGGGCACATCCTTAATATATAGTAGGTAGTAGTAAATATAATTAAGCATAATATACTTATCGTCTTTGCGATTAGAGCGTTATCTATTAGATATAAAATAATAGCTAGGTATATAATATATTTTTTACTCTAGAGGCGCTAAGTATATACAACGATATTAAACGTTCATAAGTATACTTGATATATAGAAGAGGGTAAAAGTAATTTAATGAAGAATATTATAGAGATATTAAGGGTAATAAAAGAATAATAGAAATAAAAGTAATAATACGTATTAATAAAAATATATATACGGCCTCTGGCCACTACATTGTGATTTTACCTGCTTAAGTGCAATAGACCTTCCAACTCCGCGCCTCGTAACAATATATAGCCTTTAGTCACGTGATCTTAATTACTAACTACCTCTCCTAACTATAGCTATACTTATATATGCCCTACTAGATAGCCTCACGATCTTTAACTTTATACTAATAATAATATAGTTTTTAATTATTTAAACTATAAAACTATCGACTTATGCTCTTACATACTACTCCCGCACTACCTATACTACTTATACCGCCTCTATTTCTACTTTATCCGCTAGTCCTCTTATTTAATTAGGTTAGCTAATACCTTTATAGCTATGCTATTATTAGTAACGCTCTCTCTATTTAGCGCAAGCTATACTTACTAACCCCGAAGAGGCCTAGGCTGCCTCTCCCCTAATAATATAGAGGACCTACTTAAAGAAGGGCTACTCTATAAGGTATATAATAACCTACCTAGCTTCTATTACTAAGTCTACTTACTTAGCTATAATATAATTATAAGTAACCCCTCTAGGGGCATTAATAAGAGCCCTCTTAAGAGCTATATTAATAATATACTCTTTATATATAATAGAGTAGTTAACAAAGGAGTAGGTTTTATTAATTATATTAATATTAAACTCTCTAGTAATCTCTTATATATTATTGGTGTTAAAGGGTATACCTTACATAAGCTTAGCGTCTTTATATATAAGGTCTAGTACTAGTGTCTTTAAGGATTTATTATAGGTTATAGGAATGAGGAAGAGGGAGAGGTATAAAACCCTGCTTATAATAATAAAGCTTCTTATACTTCTAGCTATAAGAACCTCTTAGGAAAGACCTCTTTAGTTAAGGAGTTATCTCTTATATAATAGTATTTAATTTATTAGAAAGTTAACCTTTTAGGTTAAGGAGCTATCTTAAATAATAGCTTTTATAGTACCTTATTAAAAGGTTAATCTTTAGGTTAAGGAGGTATCTTATATAGTAGCTTTTACTTTATTCGAAGGTTTAATAAGGGCGTTACTATAAGAGCCTTAGTAGCCCGTTTAGCTCTAATATAATTAGCCCTAGTATAGCGCGTCCGGCTTTATATAAGGGTTTACTTCTAAGTAGGAATATATAGGGTTACTATATTATTTTCCTTAACTAGTAGAGGGTATAAGTTAAAATACCTATATAGTATTTCCTAAATTATACCTATAAACTAGGTAAATTTATTATAGTCTTTTTGCGAAGGGGCTGCGGTATAACTCCGAACCTAATAATAAAAATAGATATATATCGAGAAGTTTTTACTTAATATTAGGCTAATTAAGATAGTAGTAATAAAGTATAAGGTTACCTAGTAATATAAATTTATTATATATATATATTATAAAGCGCTACGTTTTTTTATTTGTCAAACAAAAGTAGGAATTAACCTTTAAGTAATGATAGTATTTATATTTATAAAGGTTCTTAAGATACTAAGGGTAAAAGTTATTTAAGAGGGAAGGCGTAGTAGATATAAATATTACTATTATTACGCTAAAGCTCTTTGACGCGTTAAGCGTGCTAAGCGTCTTTGTTTTATAATAAGGCCTTAATTAACGTATCCTTCTTAGTCTAATTATCTAGTTAAGGCGCTTTAAGTAGTAAACTCTTTCTTTATAATATATATCCTATTATTCTATTAAGCTCTTTTCAGGTCTTCCTCTTAAGTACTTTAATGATATTTTACTAGGTTCTAATCTAATTTTTGTACCTTATTAGATAGGCCTTTAAGCTTATACTTATCTATAGAGCTATTCTATCTCTTATTCCTTAGTTTTAAATATATTAATGAGTTTAAATATTTATAGTACTTTTACTTATCTAAATAGTATATATTAATAAGTATTCTTTCTATTTAACTAAGTATTATATTTTTCCTTATATAAGAGTTTATTTCTTGAGAATACCTTTAATCTTTAAATAAGTATATACTTTAAGCTTATAAATATTATCATCTTCCTTAACTTTGATTAATATTCTATAGTCATCTTAGTAGTTAAATAGGTTACTACTAGGGGCTAGTATTAATATAAGTTAGATAATAAATATAACTAAATAAAGATTTATATTAAGTAGAATACATAGGTAGTATACTAGCTTACTAATATATTTAAGAACCTTTAATAGGATATAATGATAGCTATACTTTGAACTTAAATATTCTAATAGATAATATCTAAAGACTATTTTAAGATTTACCTTGTTATTTAGCTTAAATATAACGAAATAATATTTTTATTATATTATTCTTTTATATATAGCTAGGCTACTATAATTAAAACTTTAGCTTCCTCCTGGAAGATTTCGTAATTTAAATCCATGTTAATATTACTTAGGATATTTAATATATTATTAGTTTTTATTCTATATAGGATTTAATTCATTAAATAACTAATAACTTAGAAGTAAGCGTTATTATAGAGTTTTGGGAGTAATTTTATTTCGTTATTATTAATAAGATTAAGAAAGTAATAAATAGTTAGTTTAATAGTTTAGTTCTTATATTCTAATATATTATTAGTCTAAGGATAATATATTATTAAAAGTCTTAATTTAGTATATAGTTTAGCTTATAATGTAATTTAAAATCCTAAAAGAAACCTTTAGTTATAATTAGAGATAATAGCCTTTAGTATTCCCTAGTTACTATATTAGAGGTTATAAAGAAGAAGGCGTCCTTAGATTTTAGTAGTATATAGTAAATAACTTAGGATAAGGAGTATTACCTTAGAGAACTTATTAGTTATAGTAAGTATTATATTAACTAATAGGAAGTTCTCTATTCTATAGCTTAAATATTATAAAGGTATTTTAGGAAGTCTAATAAAGTCTATAGTAATAGTATAGAAGGGAATAGCTACTATTAATATTAGTTATATTACGCTAAGTAGTAGTTATTAGTCTATATTTATCGTTCTATACTAAGAGTAGTTAGCAATATAGTTATTAATTTATTAATTAAGATATAGGATATAAAAGGTTTTATTAATAGCTCTCTATATTTAGTCCTTACTAAAGTAATCATAGTTATTATAAGCTTCTTTAATAAGTAGGTTACTAACTCCTTTGGTATATAAAGCCTTTATTTATTAGTATAATAGTTAATATAATAGAGAAGACTATTATTCATAATAGAATTAAGGTTTATATTATTTATTTTGAAATAGAGTATTCTATATACTTTACTTTAGGCTTTTAAGTTAGTATATAATTAGATAAACCTAGTTTTAAAATTATTATTAAAAGATACCTCTATTATAAAGTCAACCCGTATATGTATATTATCCTATATCTTATTAAGTTCCATAATATTTTCTATAGAGATTTCGGTTATAAGTAGGTATAATAATATATTAACTATAATATTTAATATACTAGGGATATAATAATATATTAGGGAGAATTAACTAAGGTATTCTAATAAGAGGGTAAGATATAGTTCAGACCTTATTTTATCTTCTTACTATAGCGATATATATTTAATAATATTATATATTACTAAGTAGTCTATAAGTATAATTATAGGGTCTCTTCTAGAGGAATATAATATTAGCTAATACCTCTTTACTACCTAGACTATATAAGCTACTTTAAGCTTAATAGGCTAATATTTCTATTCCGCTTAGTTGAGGGCTTTATTATTATAGGTAATTAGATATATATTAGTATACTTAATAGGGCTATAGGGCGTCTATTTAATATTATTAGCTAGCTAGAAGATTAGTACGGAGTATCTATATTTCTTTAATAAGTTAAGCTAAATAAATAGCTACTTATTATAATTATAATAGAATAAGGCGTTATTTACTATTAATATATCTTTAATATTATTGAAGCTAGGTAATTCTTTCAGTATAAGTTTAAAGCTTTTCTTCTAATAAAAGACTTTTCCTATAGTACCTTTATCCTTACCTTAGGCTTAGGTTTCTATAAGTAATACTATTTTATATTATTAGAGTAATTAAATATAATTATCATAGTATAGTATTATATATTATAGAAAGCTAGTTACCCCTATCTAGTATTTAAGCTAAGAACGGTTATAAAGATATTTTATCTTCTTAACAGTATTAATATAATCTTATATATTTAATAGTCTAAATATATTAATAGTAAAGCTAAGGCCTCTAGCTACTATATAGTGATTTTATTTACTTAAGTATAATAGACCTTCTAACTCCACGCCTCCTAATAATATATATAGCCCTTAGTCACGTGATCTTGCTAACTACCTATCCCAAATATAGCTATACGTATACGTGCCTATTTATAGCCTCACGATCTTTAAGTTTATATTAATAATAATATAGTTTTTAATTATTTAATAAACTATAAAACTACTAACTTATCCTCTCGCATACTACCCGCGCTACTATTAAATACCGCCTCTATTACCGCTTTATCCGCTAGTCGTTATTATATTATAGCTATACTATTATTAGCAACGCTCTCTCTATATTAAAGCAGTTAGCGCAAGCCGTACCTACTAACGTTTAAGCCCTAATAGGCTGCCTCTACCTTAGTAATATAGAGGACCTACTAAAAGAAGGGCTACTCTATAGAGTATATAATAACCTATTAAACTTATACTACTAAATTTACTTACTTAGCTATAATATAATAATATATTATAAGGTCCCCTCAAGGGTATTAAGGTAAGCCCTCTTAAGGGGTATTTTAGTAATATACTCTCTATATAATAGAGTAGTTATTAAAAGAGCGGGTTCTATTAATTATATTGATACTAAACTCTCTAGTAATACCTTATATAATAATTGTATTAAAGGGTATACCTCGCTTAGGCTTAGTATACTTATATATAGGGCTTAGTATTAATTTAGTTAAAGATTTATTATAAGTTAGATAAGGATAAAGAAGAGGGAGAGGTATAAAGCCCTACTTATAAAGTTCCTTATACTTCTAGCTATAAGAATTTCTTAGGAAAGACCTCTTTAGTTAAGGAGTTATCTCTTATATAGTAGTATTTATAGTACCTTATTACAAGGTAAGTTAAGGAGTTATCTTATATAGTAGCTTTTACCTTACTAGAAGGTTTAGCGAGGGCATTATTATAAGAGCCTTAGTAGCCTATTTAGCTCTAATATAATTAGCTCTAATATAGCGCGTATGTAACTTTATATAAGGGTTTATTTCTAAGTAGGAATATATAAGTTCTTATATTATTTTCCTTAACTAGTAGAGGGTATAAGTTAAAATACTTATATAATATTTCCTAGATTATACCTATAAACTAGGTGGATTTATTATAGTCCTTTTACGAAGGGGCTATAGTATAACTCCGAACCTAATAGTAAAGCTAAGTAATTTAATAGAAGGATATCTGATAAATAATTTCTTAGTAAAGAGCGAGAGTCTTATATTAGCGAAGAGTTTAAGGATAATATTAATATTCTTAAGGTAAGCCTTAAGGCCCTTTAAGGTAATAATATTATTATTAATAAATATATAGGTATATTCCTTTTATAGTTATATAAGTTTATTTCTAATGTAATAAGTATAAGTAGGTAAGGTATAGAATCCTATAAGTACTACCTTACAGCGTTCTTATCTATAACAGCTAATTATAGTAAATCGATCTTAATATTCCTTCTTGATAAGGAATTAATAGAAGAAGGATTAAGTATTAATTATAATAATCTATTGTTTACTATAGAGGCGTTTAATTATATTCTATTATAGTAGTATAGGGTGGCCTCTAGCTACTACATAGTGATTTTACCTGCTTAAGTGCAATAGACCTTCTAACTCCGCGCCTCCTAATAATATATAGCCTTCAGTTATATAATTATAACTCTCCCAACTATAGCTATACTTATATATACCTATAGCCTCACGATCTTTAACTTTATATTAGTAATAACGTGGTTTTTAATCATTTAATAGACTATAAAACTATTAACTTATCCTCTTGCATACTACCCGCGCCGCTCTTAAATACTACCTCTATTACCGCTTCATCCGCTAGTAGTCCTCTTGTTCGATCGGGTTGGCTAATGCCTTCGCAGCTATGCCGTTATTAGCAACGCTCTCTCTATTAGTCAGCATAAGCCGTACTTACCGATATTTAAGCCCTAATAGGCCGCCTCTGCCTTAGTAATATAGAGAACCTGCTTGAAGAAGGGCTACTCTATAGGGTATATAACAACCTACTAAACTTCTATTACTAAGTTTACTTAGTTAGTTATAATATTATTATATCTTATAGAGTCCCCTATAGCAGTATTAAGGTAAGCCCTCCTAAGGGCTATACTAATAACATACTCTCTATACATAGCGGAGTAGTCAATAAAGAAGCGGGTTTTATTAATTATATTAATACTAAACTCTCTAGCGATCCTCTGCGTATTATTTAAGCTAAGGGGCGTGCCTTGCTTAGGCTTAGTATATTTATATGTAGGGTCTAGTGCTAATATAGTTGAGATATAATAGGATTTATTATGGGTTAGATAAGGATAAGGAAGAGGGAGAGGTAGAAGGCCCTGCTCATAATAGAGCTTCTTATACTTCTAGCTATAAGAACCTCTTTAGAAAGACCTCTTTAGTCAAGAGGTTATTCTTTTATAAAATAGTATTTATCCTATTAAAAGGTTAACCTCCTAAGTCAAGGAGTTATCTCTTATTAAGTTTATAGTTACGCCGTAGCCCCTTAGGAAAAAGACTAAATTAAATTAACCTAGTTTATAAGTATAATTTAGGAAATACTATGTAGGTATTTTAACTTATACCCTCTACCAGTTAAGTAAAATAATATAGAAACCATATATATTCCTACTTATAAATAAACCCTTATATAAAGTCGGATGCGCGCTATACTAGGGCTAATTATATTAGAGCTAAACGGGCTACTAAGGCTATCGTATTAACGCCCTCGCTAAACCTTCTAGCAAGGTAAAAGCTACTATATCAGATAAAAGGAGCTATCTCTTCTATAATAGCTTTTATTTTATTAGAAGATTTAATAAGGGTATTACTATAGGAGACTTAGTAGCCTATTAAACTCTAATATAATATGAGGTTATAGCCTAAAAGGCCAGGCCAGGGAAGGAAGGAGTAGTAGTAATATAGGGGTTAATTGTTATTAAGAAGGCAAGTTAGCCCTTCTAGCTACTTATGCGCGTAGCGTCCCTTTTTAGGGCTGAGCTGATTAATGCGGTTAAACCTCGGCAGAGGCCTAGCAATTGCTTAGCGCTATAATCCTAATCCCTTATAATTCCCCCCCCTCTAGAGGGCTTAGTCTCTAAGTCTATTAATATATAAAACTCGCCTGCGCAGGGATTTGAACCCTCTATAGCGCCTATGATTAGTTGTTTCTAGGCCTTCAGGTCTTTTACCGAGTTACTATAGCTTTGCTAGAGGCCCCCTAGGTACTTAGCAGCTCTATTATTATCTTCTGCGCAGCTTTAGGTCTTTTACCTATATGCTAGTAGGCTAGGCTAGCTTCTATATAGCCTCAGGTCTTATATCTATATGCTATTAGCTTCTACTTAGCTTTAGGTCTTTTACCTATATACTAGTAGGCTAGGCTAGCTTCTATATAGCCTCAGGTCTTATATCTATATGCTATTAGCTTCTACTTAGCTTTAGGTCTTTTACCTATATACTAGTAGGCTTTGCTTACTAATCCCTAAGAGCTTAGTAATAGTAATCTATTTATCCTCTAATAAATATAGCTTTAAAACGCTATCCTTCCCAATCTATATACTTCCTATAGTAGGTATACGTATAATCTTACTTATTAGTAATATAATTAGTATTAAGTATAACACTTATATAGTTTTAATACTTATATAGGGACTACCTAAGCCTACTAAGGGCCTAGTAACTTACTAGTAGCTATAGTACTAATTAGGAGGGTAGCCCTTCTTATAATACTCTTTATACTATAGATTAGCCTAGTAGTTAGCCTTATAATAGCCTAGCTTACTATACTTTAGATAGGTGCTACTTAGGGTATTAGGGCTGCTATAATTAAAATAAGCCCTCTTTAGGGCTAGCTTAGTAATAGCTACTTGCGCTAGTAGTGCTAAGGGCTTTATAAGTCCTTTATAGCTATATTACTCTAGGTATATATCTTATAGCTACTCTATAGTAGTAGCTATAATATATAGCTACTATATATTAAACTTCTAGTACTTAAAGCCTTATTAAAGCTAGAGTAAAAGCTAGAAGTAAAAAGTAAGGGCTTAAGCCTAAGACTCTTTAAAATCCAGGGTCCTAAGGGTTTAGTAGATTACTAACTACTTAGTAAAGAACTAGAGAGGCTATTAGCTCAGTTCTTACTAAAAGCTATTAAAGAAGCTATATAGCTAGGTTTCGTATAATCTAGGGTTAATATAATCTTAGTAAATAAATATAGAGAAGTTAGCTTATATTAGATTAGTAAAGCTAGTATAATAATAATATTATTATATTTATAACTTAGTAATTACTCTTATAAATATCTAATAGATCTTCTATAGCTTAGACGCTCTAGGCTAGAAGGTATTACTATTTTCTATTACTATTAGCTAATTATAGACTTAGGCTAGTATAGTATCTTTAGTAAGGGTTTTATAAGTATATACTAGAGGGTATTTATATTTATAAGCCTAGGTCTTAGAGGTCTTATAAACTAGCATAGGGCGTGTAAATAGGGCTTAAATAAGCGCGTTATTCTAGTTAGCTTAGTACTAAATAGTTATAATAAGTTTAGCTAGGAGGACTATATTAGGGCTTATAGTAGCTAGAGTAGTTTTAGAAGTAAATTTTTCACTTAACTTATTAGGCATAGAGGTGCTAGTAATACTTTAGTAGCTTAATCTCATATTACTACTTATTCTAGAGCTAGCTACTTATTAATTAAGTAAAACTTACCTAATTATAAGGTTATAGCTTAAAAAGCTAAGCTAGGGAAGGAAGGAGTAGTAGTAATATAGGGGTTAATTATTATTAAGAAGGCAAGTTAGCCCTTCTAGCTACTTATATATATAGTACCCCTTTTTAGGGCTTAGCTAACTAATATTGTTAAACCTCGGCGGAGGACTGGTGACGGCTTGGCGCTAGCTCGGCGCTGGCTCGGCGCTGTAATCCTAATCCCTTACATATAATTAGCTCTAGTATAGTATATATCTAACCTTATATAAGAGTTTACTTAGGTTAAAATGCCCGCCTAGTGTTTCCCGAATTGTGCCTGCGAACTGGGTGAATTTGCTATAGTCTTTTTACGAAGGGGCTGCAGTGTAACTCCGAACCTAATAACTAAGTATACCTAATATTTACATACTTAGATTTAATTTACATTTCTTTCTATAATAATAATACTAGTTATTACTATATATATTTATTTCCTATCGTATTAAAGTTAAATCTTGGAAACACTTCTATAATACTTAGAACAACTAAGTATATCTAAATGTTCTTTAGGAATTCTAAGAGAGTTGTCTTTTATAAAAAGGACTGGTTATTATATGTTAGAAAAGATATAGTTATAGTAGCTCTATAGGTATATACTTAATATAGTATCTATTAGAAGAATAAATAAAGGATTCTAGAGACTCCTTTGATGTTAAAATAAGTCTAAAATAATATAAGCTCTTATTTAAAGTAGTCTAAGCCTTATATTAACAATAGTTAGATTCTATAAGGGCTAGAAAGAAAAATAAATAATACACCTCTACTTATTAATAAATAGAAATATTAAATATAGCCTTAAAGGAGATATAGAGCAATTTGATAATCTAATTTAAAGAGATTATATAAATTATATATAAACTTACTAAGAAAATATTAAAAAACGAGATATATTATTATTTAGGTATACGTAATAATAAGATTAAAGTCCGCTCTATTCTCTCCCTCTATACGCTATATTATACTTACCTTATAATAAACGTATATATTAAGAGAACTCTCTAAAAACTATATAATTAAATATAATCTATTTTATCTTAATTATCTTTTTAAAAAGACTTTATAATATGATTAAGTTCGTAGTTACGCTATTGCCACCACCTAAAAAGACTATGATAAATTCACTTAGTTTATAGGTATAATTCAGGAAGTTCTAGATAGGCATTCTAATTTATACCCTCTATTAGTTAAAGGAAATAATATAAGAACTCTATATATTCCTACTTATAAATAAACCCTCTAAATATTACTATTTTAAGTTAGATACGCGCTTAACTAGGCCTAATTATATTAGAGCTAAATAGGCTATTAAGGCTCCTATAGCCTAGAAACGCCTTTAATAAACCTTCTAGCAAGTTGCTACGATCGCTAGTATATGGGAGATAACTCCTTGACTACTTTATAATATTATAAAGAAGAGTCTTAATAAATAAATAAATCTACTTATATAAAGCTATAAGAAAATTTTTATTTATAGACCTCTTCTTTTAATAATATCTTCTTAATAAGCGATCTTATTATTAAGAAAGCCCCTTAAGCTTAATTACGTTTTATTATAAGTTATATCTTAATTATGGCTTTATTACGTCTTCTTTTTTATTATGCTCTTTATCTTACTTTAATCTCTTATATAATTAAAGTTATTCTCCCTCTTAAAGTAGATATAAAAGGTTATATTATTATACTCCCTTAGATATATTCCATTTAATTTAATTCCACTAAATAACCCTTTATTAAATATAATTCCTATAGCTACAATTACATTTACTAAAAGAACTAAAGCACCTAGAATATTATTGTCTATCCATAGGTATGTTTCGTAAGTATAATCTAGTAGTTATACTATAACTAGGTATTTAAGGCACTTATAATTAAAGTTAGTATTTTAAATAATTAAGCTTATTATTTAATATCTTAAATAATGCTAATCTAAGTAAAGCTACTAATAGTTTATACTGTAACTAAACGCGTGGTGGCTTTTACCTTGCTAGAAGGTTTAGCGAGGGCGTTGCCACGAGAGCCTTAGTAGCCCGTTTAGCTCCGATATAATTAGCCCTAGTGCGCCGTATATCCGACTTTATATAGTAGTATTTAGAGAGTTTACTTCCGAGTAGGAATATATAGGGTTCCTATATTATTTTCCTTAACTAGTAGAGGGTATAGGTTAAAATACTTATATAGTATTTCCTAAATTATACTTATAAACTAGGTGAATTTGCTATAGTCTTTTTGCAAAGGGGCTGCGGCGTAACTCCGAACCTAATCCTTTAATTAAGGAATATCTATTATAGGGGAGGGTATAATATTATTATTATTTCTAAAACGTCTTATATTATTATCTAGAGGTAGAAGTTAATAAGATAAGAGAGTAAAAGGGTATTAAAAAAGATAAATATTCTCTTAGAGTCTTCTTAGCTATATAGGATATTTAAGAGAATAAAGCTACTATTGATAGATATATTATAGAACTCTAAAGTAATTATGGAGACGTATTGATTAATTAAAAGAACTTGAATATTAGTAAATGATATATTATTATTTAAAGTCATATAGCTAGATTATAGTAATAATAGGCCTTTTGAAATAGTTTCTTAGCGCTATTTAATGTATTAGGGTCTATATATAAATCCATTCCCTATTGAAGTAAAATAGCTATATAACTACTAGTTAATAAGATTCTTTCAAGTTATAGAAGAGCTTCTATCTTATTATATTATCTATTAAAGCTATTTATTATATTAATAAAACGTTAATTACTCTTTGAATCTATTAACATCTTTATCAAATTAGTTAGTATTAGTTAGTCTATAAAGTTTATAGCTTAATTATAGTTACTTTAGTTTAATTAAAAGAAGGCTATAATGATATTGTAGAGGGTTTTTGCTTTGTTCCTTTTAAGTTCTATTATAATAGCTATTAGGTTTATAGTTATACTATAGCCCTTTGCAAAAAGACTATAATAGATGCACCTAGTTCGTAGGTATAATTTAGAAAGTAATATATAGGTATTTTAGCTTATACTCTCTACTAGTTAAAGAAAGTGATATAGAAACCCTATATATTCCTATTAATAAGTAAACCCTCTATATTTTACTATATAAAGCTAAATATACGCTATACTAGAACTAGTTATATTAAAGTTAAATAGGCTATTAAGGCTCTTATAGCTTAGAAATACCCTTATTAAGACTTCTAATAGAGTAAAATCTCTTATATAAAATAACTCCTTAACTTAAAGGGTTAACCTTCGAGTAAGGTAAGTACTACTATATACGAATTAACTCTTTAACTAAAGAGGTTTTTCCTAAGGGGTTCTTATAGCTAGAAGTATTGAGTTCGGAGTTACGCCGCAGCCCCTTCGCAAAAAGACTTCAACAAATTCACCCAGTTCGCGGGCACAATTCGGGAAACACTAGAAGCATAGAAAGCTCTATTATTATAAGTAGGGCTTTATACCTCTCCCTCTTCCCCTTTATATCCTTATAATCTATAATAAATCCTTAAAGATATTAATGCTAAACCCTATATATAAGAATACTAAGCCTATATAAGGTATAATCTTAAATATTAATAATATATAAGATATTACTATGGAGTTTAATATTAATATAATTAATAAAACTTACTTCTTTATTAACTACTCTATTATATATAGTGAGTATATTATTAGTATAGCTCTAAAAGAGGGCTCTCCTTTATACCCCCATAGAGGAAACTTATAATTATATTATAAATAAGTAAGTAAACTTTATAGAAGAAGTTAAGCGGGTTATAGTATACCCTATAGAGTAGCCCTTCTTTAAACAGGTCCTCTATAATACTAAGGTAGAGGTAGCCCTTTAGGGGTTAGTAAGTCTATCTTATACTAAATAGAGAGAGTATTACTAATAATAATATAGTTCTAGTATATAAAGCGGTAATAGAGGTAGTATTAGCGGCGTAAGTAGTTATAAGAGGATAAGTTAATAGTTTAGTAATTTAAATAATTAAAAACTATATTATTCTTAAAGTATAAAGTTAAAGATTGTGAGGCTATTTAGTAGGATATATATAAGTATAGCTATAGTTAGGAGAGGTAATTAGTAAGATTATATAACTAAAGGCTATATATATTATTAGGAGACGCAGAGTTAGAAGGTCTATTATACTTAAGTAAGTCAAATTACCATATAATAGCTAGAGGCCTTATAATAGCTATAATTCTATTTCTAAGCCTTTAGAGTAGTTTATTAAGTTTATAGTTACATTATAAGGCCACTACAAAAAGACTATAGCAAATTCACTTAGTTTATAGGTGTAAGGAACAATAGCGGGTGCAAGATGCAAAGCCACGCTATTAGCAAAACGTTAGCAAATTAGGAGCGGATAAATACACCTTAGAGAAAACTCTATAAGCTATAGATTTAGAAGGTTGAGCAATAGTTTAATATAATAATAGATACCTATATTTGAGTATTCTAGCCTTTCCTTATTTAGGCCTATAGCTATACTCTTATAACTCTATTACTTCTATATTAATTTGAGAAACTAGCGCTAGTTAGAATATCTAAAGTAAACTAGTAATAATATGCTAATATATTAGTAATATAGTTAACTATAATAAACTCCAGACTAGGTATATAGAATATAACTAATAGGGTCTTAGCTCATAAGATACTAGTTGCTCGCTATGCCCTGAGATATAGGGAATATAGTATGGATACTATACTAGGGGAATAGATAACCCTAGTAATAATATAATAAGAGAAATAATCTTAAGGGGTTAAGCTAGGTCCTAGGTAGCGCTAGACTAGGTAGACTAACTATTACTTAGCAAATAGATAGTAAGTAGTAGCTAATAGGGCACCCCGCCTAGGACCTCTTGAGAAGCTAGTATCTCAGATATCCTTACCTAGGCTATAGGGCTACTATAGAGATAATAGGAGAGCCTTATGGAGTAGATATATCTATAGTAGTAGTAATATAAGGAATAAATTACTACCCTACTATAGGAACTTACTAATTACCTAGTGATAAGGTACCTATAGAGAGAATATAAAAAAACCCCTAAATATAACTATTATACTATAGGCAAGGACTTTACTATAGACTAGATTAGTAACTAGATCTAAATAGTTAAAGATAGATACTAACTGCGCGCTAGAAGTATACAACAGTAGTAGATCTAATAGGTACTTATAAAAATAAGTCTACCCCTATAGACCTAGTAGTAATACTATAGGGCTAGGCTAGAAGGAGACTTAGCATAGGCTAACTTTATAGTATTTATTTGCTAATAGTATATTAACCCCGAGCTTTAAGAGCGAAGATATTATAAGAAGCTAGATATAATAAGGCAAAAGGAGATATAGTTACTAATATAGTTCTTTACTAAATAGTTAGTAATATATTAGAACTTAGGTATAGTTAGTATAGAAGATAGCAAGGCTAAGGCTTATATACTATACTTTTACTTAGCCCTATTCCTATATAGGGAACTTAAATATTAGAAATTTAAGATATAAAAGCTAAGAGATATAGCTATAGAAGTAGAATGCTTATAGGAGATATATTACTAATAAGGTAGTAAACCTCTATAAAGCGAGAGTAGGAAATAGTATATAGGGGAAGATACCCTAAGGGGGCCCCTAGTAGTAAGAATAGGTTAAAAGGCAGGCTAGTAGGGCTCTAGCTATAAGGTAACGCGAGGATCCTAGAGCCTAATGCCTTATTAACTAGTTAGTTGTGTAATATAGGGACCTAATTAGAGCTAGCTTATATTTAGCCTTAGCATATAACTTATAATATCTAACTACTTAATATACTTTAGTTATAAGCAAAAGGGGTATAAGAGGGTAAACTACTTAGATAAATAAGTAAGATAAGTATAAATAAAATACTAATAAGATACTAAATACTTACTAAGAAGGCAATAGTTAATATAATCTAATCTATAAGAGAAGTTAAGGAACTTAACTTATTAGAAAATAAGTACGCTAGGGGATTATACTAATAACCCCTATATTTATATTAGAACTAGATACTTTCCTAAAAGGAGATATTATAAAAGGATAGGTAATTATTCTCTAGAATATTATTAAATAAGAAGTAGTAATAGATATAGATTCCGATTCCTAGGTTAATATTATTAGTAGTTAACTAGCTAGGTCCCTATAACTATAACCCATAGTAGCTTATCCCCTTATATTAAAAGGGTTTAATAGGTTATCTATAATAAGCTAGAATATATACTAGTTAATATTCTTTCTTATTAACTTAGGAGGAGGAGTAAGGAAGATATAGTAACTCTTTACTAAGGCCCCCTAACCTAAAGGAGCAGGAGACCTCCTCCTATTATAATACTCTATAAGAAGAGAGGGTATTATAATTAATACCTAGATAAATACCTAGGGATATAAACGCCTTCGTATTACTAAGCTATTAGTATTTATATAGGAGGTTATTAAGAATAGCTAGAGGGCTTATATTATATATATACTAGGGAATATTACTCCCTATAAGCTGCTAATAAGGGCCCTAGAGGAAGAAGACGCCCTAGAGGGTAATATAGAGTTACTACTAGAGCTATTTAGCAAACAGGTAATATTTAATAAATAGTTAGTAAAGGAATACCTAGCCCTAGAGGGTATAAAATATATTATTAACTTAATTAAAGGGAAGAAACTTCTATATAAGCCTATCTACCTACTATATAAGTATCAATTAGAGGAACTCTACTAATATATTGCTAATAACTAAGTAATAGGGCGGATCTAACTCTTAACTAGCGAGGCAGGCGCCCCTATCCTCTTTATACCTATGAAGGATAGATCCCTATACCTTTATATAGATTACTAAGGCTTTAATAAGGTAATACTAAAGAACTAATATCTACTCCCTCTTATTATTAAGCTATTAGATAGGCTTTAGGGAGCGAAATAGATCTTAAAGATTAACCTTTAAGATATATACTATCATATTTATATTAAGCTAGAAGATTACTAGAAGATAGCTTTTAGTATATATTATAAATACTTTAAATATACTATTATACTATTTAGACTTATAAATACCCTAGCTATATTCTAGATATATCTACTAAGCGCTTGCTAAGCTGCTAGCTACCTATTATATTACTTATATAGAAAGTATTATAGTCTACTCTAAGATAAGGGAGTAATATATAAAAGACCTTTGCTAAGTACTCGGCAGGCTTTGCTAGTAGCGCTCTATACTAAGCTTAGTAAGTATAGGTTCAACTAATAATAGGTAGAGTTCCTAGGGTATATTATTATACCTAAAGATATATTAATAGAATAAACTTATATCTAAGCTATTATTAAATAGAAGCTACTAAAGATATACTAAGAAGTCCAAGACTTCCTTAAATTCTATAACTTCTACTATAAGTTAATTATAGGATATTTAGGTATTATAGCTCTAATAATATCCTTATTAAAAAGTAGTGAAATTAATAAGAAAGGAAGTAAGTTCTACTAGCTAGAAGAGGCCTAATAGGCTTTTAAATAGCTTTAAGCTACCTTCTACTTAGTAACTATTCTCTAATACTAGGACCTAGCCTGCAAAATAAGGGTTAAAATAGATATTTCTATAAAGGCTATATCTAGTATTCTATTATATTATTTAATAGCTAGTAGTAACTAGTTGCTTATTATTTATAGACGCTTAGTAATATAGAGTCATATTAGGGAGCAGGCTAATAGGAACTTCTTGCTATAGTTCAAAGCTTAGACTATTAGGCTTATAACCTTTAGGGTATATTAAAGAGGTTTATAATCCTAATAGACTACTAAGCGCTAAAGGGAGTTATTAGTATACTTATATAGGACCTTTAGGGATGACTTGCTAGGTAGGTATATAAACTCTTAGTATTTAATTTTAACCTAGAGCATAGGTTAGGGGTTATAAATCTAGCAGATAGTCTATCTAGGAGGCTAGACTATATAGAGGGGGAGGTGGAATATAATAATATACTCCTAACCCTAGTAAGGAAGCTAAGATTTATTAGCAAATTATTAGTAGATCTTTAGATAAGTATTACTAAAATATAAAGTAATATAGAGACCTTAAAAGTATTTATTAATATTATAAGGGCTAGCACGGGGTGCCCCTTCTAGATAGATAGCTCTAGGGGTAGAGATACCTTAGTCTCTAGTTAGTATTATAATCTATAGCGCGCTATTATTATTATAACTATAATAGCTATAATAACCTAATGCTAAAGAGCAAGGGATAATATAGAGAATACTTAGCGAGAGGTTATTAACTAAGAGGACTTACTTAGAGCTAGGGTTACTATAGTATAATAGTATATCCTACGCTAGGTTATAAGGGAGCTTATAATAAGTAAAATAGCAGATAGTTAGTAACCCTCTAAAGCAATAGAGAATCTTATCTATAGATTGCAGGCTAATAACTTATACTACTACATATAATTAGAGAGGGCGTGCGGACTAGCTAGCGATTATAGGGGCTATATAATTAATAGTTATAGAACCTTGTTCTATAAGGAATAGTTAGAGATATTATAAGAGGGGTCTCTAAGGCTAGAAATCCTTTGCTAATACTATAATAACTATAAGGCGGGTTATATAGGGGTAAAGAAGACTACTAAGTTAATCTTAAGGAACTTCTATTAGCTAAACTTAGCTATAGATATATATAATTATATTATAGGGTGCTATATATACTAAGAGAACTATATCCTAAGGTATAAGCCCTATAGAAAGTTATAACTACTACCCTTACTTATATACCTATTCTAGGAAATTAGTATAGACTTTATTACTAGATTGCTAGCAAGCTCTTAGTATAAAGGCGGGGAATATAATATAGTTCTTATTATTATATACTAAATAACTAAGTTTGCTATATTTATCTTAATAATAAAGTAGCTAATAGCTGCTAAGTTAGCGCGGATTATCTATAAATAGGTTAAATACTACTTTAGCACCCTAGAGGGTATTATTAGTAACTAAGATAAGCTCCTTACTAGTAAATTCTAAGAGGAGTTTATAAGAGAGAGGGCTATTAAGCGCTACCTCTCTACTATATACTACCCCTAGACTAATAGGTAGTTAGAAAGGATATACTAGATATTAGAGAAGTACCTATAAGCATATGCTAGCCACTTGCTATAAGAATAGGCTATCTAGTTACCTAAGGCGGAGTTTATATATAATAATAGTTATTATAATACTACTAGCTACTTACTAATAGAGGCCTTATATAGATATTACACGAGTTATATAGAATATATAACCCCTATGAATAGGGTTATAGTGCAGGGCGTAAGGGAGCAAATTAAATATATTTCAAGACTCTATAAGAGGGCTTAGGAATAGTAGCAGAAGGTTACTAAAGCATACGTAAGTACTATAATATGAGGTATAAGGACTAGACCTACTATTAGGGATAGGTTATTAAGCTATTAATAAAGAACTTCTAATTTAAGAATAAGAGACTAGCACCTAGGTTTATATAGTTAGCTATTATAGAACTAGTTAGTATATAAACATATAGGGTCTATCTGCTATTATAATACTAATACATATATAATATACTCTTATTAGAACTATAGGATAACTACTAAGTAAATAATAAAGGTTTGCTTATATATCTAGAGCTTAAAGATAAGCTAGAGGAATAGGAGGTAGAAGAGATTATGATATAATAAGGTATTAGTAATAATATATAGTATTTAGTTAAGTAGGTAGAATAGCCTATAGAATATAATATATAGGAGCCTATAGAGAACTTAGTAAATATATAATATTTATAAGTTTAATAGATAATATAGGAGGGCTTATAAGAAGTAGGATAACTAGTTACTACAGTTATAGTAGTAAGTTACTAATTATAAGCTATAAGACTATAGAATAGAAGCTAAATTAAGAAGTAAAATATTAATTATATTAAGTAGCGAATTATTACTAATATTATAATAAAAGGGGGTATTATCCTATAAAGAAAAGGAAGAAAGCTAATAATCTAATTAGTTATTTACTTCTTATTATAGCCACAAGCGCGAGCACTATAACTATTATAACTATAGACAGCACTACCACGAGCACTATAGTAACTAGTTGCTAAGCTAGTACTACTAGTATCCCTAGTACTACTACCTATAGGCTAACTACTAGCTAACTTATTACTAGAGGCACTACCTAACTCGCTACCTAACTTATTACTAGAGTTACTACCTAACTTACTACCTAACTTATTACTAGAGCTACTATTAGAGATAGTAATAATAACTTTAGTTTTCTCAGCCTTCTTTACTAACTTATTACTACCCTCTTAGCTATATTTAGTAGGAGTATAAAGATAGGAGGCGTGGGAGATAGGGCGAGCACTAGTAATAGTAATAAAGTAAGAGGGAATATTAATAGTAATATACTTAAGGAGATCGTTTTAAAGCGCCTTAGAGAACTTAGGAAAGGAAGTAATATTATACTTATAAGGGCGCTTAGGGATTAGCGTTATTAAAGGGTTATTAACTAGATAATTAATCTTATTATAGAAGTAGATAGTAGGATTATTATTATATATATATAGTAGCTAGGTAATATTTAAGTGCTAAAGCATATTAATACTATTATAAAGTGTACTAACCTAGAACTAATTATTAGTAGGATATAGTTAATAAGGGAGCAGCAAATAATAGCTTATATAAAATAAGATATAAAGCACTAAGTGCTTATAGATTAAGACGAGCTCTTGGAGCTAGAGCTGCTCTATATTATAGTTACTACTAGTAGTAGTAGGATTATAAATAAGCTTAGGAATATGATTCTATACTACTAAATAGTTACTAAGTAAAGCAAGAATATAATAATAATAAAGAGGGGTTAGAATGCTATAATGCTCCTAAATCTAGATCTAGTGGAATATATTCTAGATTATTTAAGCAGCGCCCTAAAGCTCCTAGGGAACCTACTAGGTATTAGTTAATAGCAACTAGGTAGCGATTTAGTAGAGACTTATAGTAGCATATTTCTTCTTATTAAAGTTATAGCAGACGTACTTCTACGCATAGTTACTATATATATAGCGAAGGTTAATAATATCCTAATATATCTTATAAAGATAGCTACTATTAGTATTACTAGTAAGGTTACTAGAGAGGATCTTAGGATTATAGAGGTATTTAATAAGTACTATCCTTATATATATAAATAATATAAGATATTATAGAGAGCTATTAGCAAAAGGCTAGAGAAGCAGATAAGTAAGATAAGGAGAGAGAAATGGAAAAGGGGAGAAATTAGATAATTATAGCAAAAGTTTATAAAATAAGTATTAAAAAGATAGAGGCTACTAGGTTAAAAAAAGGATTATAAAAAGGAGAAATTTCAACTAGGTTAGAGACCTTAAAAAGAAGACGCCCTTTTATACTTAACGTCGCTAGGTAATAAAGCTAAATACTTACTAGCTATATACTGCTAAATAGTTATATAACGATTATTAACTAATTAAAAACTAATAGTAATACTTAAAATTCAAGAATATATAACGCGCTAGAAATAAAATACGTTATTTGCTATAATAGCCTAAATCTAGCGTAGAAAAGAGCGATAGCAAATAATATAACAGAGGCGCTAAACTACTACCTTATAGTTAGCGATATAGAGCTATATTACCCTGCTAGTACGCCTTAGGGACTAAGGCTTTAGAAGGGGGGGTAAGTATAAGGAATAATAGCAGGTATAAGATATAAAGCTATGCTATTAGCAAAATATTAGCAAATTAGGGGCGGATAAATACACCTTAGAGAAAACTCTATAAGCTGCAGATTTAGAAGGTTAAGCAATAGTTTAATATAATAACGGATACCTATGTTTCAGCATTCTAGCCTTTCCTGGTTTAGGCCTATAGCTATACTCTCACAATAGGTATGATGTAGGAAATACTAAATAGTTATTTTAACTTATACCCTCTATTAGTAAGAAGAGCTAGATTCTATAAGGGCTATAAAGGATAATAAATAATATAACTCTACTTATGAATAGGTAAGAATATTAAAAATAGGCTTGAAAATATATAAAGTAGTTTATAGATCTAATCAAAAGATATTATATGAATTAAGTATAAATTTACTAAAACAATATTAAAAAATAAGGTATAGGATTATTAAGGTATAGATAGTAATAATACTTCTATCTATTATAATCCCCTCCTCTACGCTCTACTTTATAGTCCTCCTATAATAGGTCTATAAACTAAGAGGACTTTTTCGAAAGTATACCACTAAATCTAACTTGTTTTATCTTCATTATCCTTAAGACTTTTTATTATATTATAAAGAAGAGTCTAAATGAATAAACAAAATAACTTATATAAAGTTCTAAATAAACTCTATTTATAGACCCGTCTTATTAATAATATCTTCTAGGTAAGTAATCTTCTTATTAAGAAGGCCCTTTAGGTTTAAGTATCTTTTATTATAAATCATACCTTAATAATAGCTTTATTACTTCTTCTTCTTTTTTATACTCTTAATTTTATTTTAATTCTTAATATAGCTAAAGCTATCCTCCCTACTAAAGTAGGTATAAGAAGTTATAATAGTATACTCCCTTAGATATATTCTACTTAATTTAATTTTATTAATATCTAAACTTATATATATTCAAATGATTAGATTATTTAGGTTAGAATAATATATTCATTAGTATATTTCTTATATATTAAGTTCGTAGTTACGCCGCAGCCCTCTTATTAAAAGACTATAGTAAGTTTACTTACTTTATAGGTATAATTTAGGAAGTATTATATAGGTATTTTGACTTATACCCTCTATTAGGTAAGGAAATAATATAAGAACTCTATATTCCTATTTATAAGTAAACCCTCTAAATACTATAAAGTCGGATGCGCGCCGCACTAGGGCTAATTATATCAGACCTAAACGGGCTATTAAGGCTCTTATAGCCTATACACGCCTTTACTAAACCTTCTAATAAGGTAAATACTACTATATAAGAGATAGCTCCTTAACTAAAGAGGTCTTTCCTAAGAGGTTCTTATAGCTAGAGGTATAAGAAGCTCTATAAATAGGGCCTTATATCTCTCTCTCTTCCTTATTTAATCTATAATAAATCCTTGAAGATATTAATACTAATCCCTATATATAAAAACGCTAAGCATAAGTAAGCGATACACTTTAATATAAATAATATATAAGAGTTACTATAGAGTTTAATATTAATATAATTAATAAAACCTACTCCTCTATTAACTACTCCGCTATATATAGAGAGTATATTATTAATATAGCCCTTAAGAGAGCTCTCCTCAATACCCCTATAAGAGACATTATAATATACTATTATATTATAACTCAGTAAATAGACTTAGTAGTAGAAGCTAAGTAGGTTTTTATATACTCTATAGAGTAGCCCTTCTTTAAATAGGACCTCTATTATACTAAGGTAGAAGTAGCCCTTTAGGGTTTAAATATTAGTAAGTATAGCTTATATTAACTACTTTAATATAGAGAGAGTATTACTAATAATAAAATAGCTGCGAAGGCGTTAGCTAGCTCGATTGAATAAGATGATAAAGATAGTAATAACTAGTAATACCTAGTAAATAAAGTAGTAATAGAGGTAGGAATTAATAGTAGCGCGGGTAGTATACTAGAAAATAAGCAAATAGTTTAGTAGTTTATTAACTAATTAAAAACTATTTTATTATTAAAGTATTAAGTTAAAAATGATAAGGCTATCTAATGGGGTACATATAAGTACCCATATAATTAGAAGAGGTAGTTAGTAATTATAAATAAATAACTCAAGGCTATATATATTATTAGAAGGCGCGAAATTAGACGGTCTATTCTACTTAAGTAGGTAAAATCACTATATGGTAACTAGAGGCCTTAATCATATTATATTAATATATTAAATAAAGGGTACTCTATTACAATTTAATATCATATATAACTTAGAGACATTAATTATACTTACTGAGGAGAAGCTAGTTAAGTATATTCTTAACTTAGATTGATAAGTGGTTTCCTCTCTATATTAGTAGTATAGAAAATATAGCTTATTAACTACTTACTAACTATGATTTACCCTTCGTTAAGAAGCACTAGGCTTCTAACCTTTTTAGTATTACCTATAGCTCTAAATATACTTCTTCTATAAGTATACCTGTAAGGGAACTTAATATAAAGATTCAAATATAATAAATCTATAATTTTACTTTATAGTAAATATAATTCTAAGTATACTATTATAGACTCTAATGTTTCTAACTTGAATAAATTCAGATTTCATAATAAGCTAGCTTATACTTATGATAGTTATTATAAGTACTAAATGGTATTAAAATATATGAATAATATAGCTTAGTAATTATAAATAGGTTATAGTCTCTTGCTACTATATAGTAACTTTACCTACTTAAGTATAATAGACCTTCTAACTCTGCGCCTTCTAATAGTATATATAGGCTTTAGTTATATAATTATAACTCTCTTGATTATAGCTATACTTATATATACCTATTAATAGCCTTATAATCTTTAACTTTATACCTTAATAATCATGTAGTTCCTAATTATTTAACCTACTAAACTATTAATTTATCCTCTTATATACTAGTAATACTACTTACACTACCTCTATTATTACTTTATCTACTATTTATACTATTATTAATAACCCTCTCTCTATATTAAGGTAGTTAGTATAAGCTATACTTCCTAATAAGCCCTAATAGGCCGCCTCTACTTAGTAATATAGAGGACCAATTTAAAAAAGAGCTACTCTATAGAGTATATAAGAACCTATTTAACTTCCTCTATTAAGTTTATTTATTTATTTTAAATATAATTATAAGTCTTAAGTTTCCCTATAGGGGGATTAAGAAGAGCTCTCTTAAGGGCTATATTAATAATATACTCTCTATATATAATAGAGTAGTTAATAAAGAAGCGGGTTCTATTAATTATATTAGTATTAAACTCTTTGATAATCCCTGATATATTTATAAACAGGATTATACTTTTTATGGGCTCAATATAATTATATATAGAGTTTAATATTAATATAATTAAGGATTTATTGTAAAATAAATAAAGTAAAGAGATAAGTATAAGGCCCTATTTATAGAGCTTATTATATTTCTAGCTATAAGAACCTCTTTAAAAAGGCCTCTTTGATTAAAGAGGTATTTCTTATGTAGTAGCATTTATAATACCTCACTTGAGTGTTAATCTTTAAAGTTAAGCAGTTATCTCTTTTATAATAGCTCTTATAGTACCTTGTTAGAAGGTTTAATAAGGGTATTTCTAGGTTATAAGAGCTTTAGTAGCCTATTTAGCTCTAATATAATTAGCTTTAGTATAGTATATATTTGAATTTATATAGTAATACTTAGAGTATTTACTTATAAGTAGGAATATATAGGGCTTTTGTATTACTTTCCTTAATTAGTAAAGGGTATAAGTTAAAATACCTATATAGTATTTCCTAAATTATACTTATAAACTAGGTGAACCTATTATAGTCTTTTTATAAGGGGGCTATAGCGTAACTATAGACTTAAACTTAATTATAAGAAAAATGATATTATTATACTCTCTATATAAACTTATTTATTTTATTTACTTTAGCCCTTAAGTTAAATATTTTAAGCTATTAAATAAGGCTTATAGTTAGTAAGTTAAGAATATAATATAAATAAATAATATATGTATATTATAAAATAAGACTTCTTCTTTATATTTTATAAAGCTATTATATAAGGTATTATAGAGAAGAATATCTAGAGAGGCTTTAGGGTAGTAAAAGCTTATTTCATTAAGTATATAAGGTATATTGTTATAGCTTAATATAGATTTATATACTTTAATAACCCCTAGGCTTTTCTTAGTAATACTCCTTATACAAACATCTTAGATATTAAATGATGTAAAAGAAATACTTTATTAATTAAAGTTTATTAAGAAGAATATCTCCTATTATTAGAATAATTTACTAATTCTAATTATTAGGTTCGGAGTAACGCTATAGCCCCTTTATAAAAGGACTATAATAAATTTACCTAGATTATAAGCATAATTTTGGAAATACTATATAGGTATTTTAACTTATAGCCTCTACTAGTTAAGGAGAATAATTTAAGAACCCTATATATTCCTACTTAGAAGTAAACCCTTATATAAAGTTAGATATACGCTATATTAAGTCTAATTATATTAGAGCTAAATAAGCTACTAAGGCTCTTATAGTAATAGCCTCGCTAAACCTTCTAGTAAGGCACCATAAAAGCTATTATATAAGATAACTCCTTAACCTAAAAGGTTAACTTTTTAATAAGGTATTATAAATACTATTATATAAGAAATAACTCCTTAATTAAAGAGATCTTTCTTAAGAGGTTCTCATAGCTAGAAATATAAAAAGCTTTATTATAAGTAGGGCTTTATACCTCTCCCTCCTTTCTATTTAACTTATAATAAATCCTTAAAGATATTAATACTAGATCTTATATATAAGAACGCTAATCTTATATAAGGTATAACCTTGAATGTTAATAATATATAAGAGATTACTAGAGTTTAATATTAATATAATTAATAAAACTTACTCCTTTATCAACTACTCTATTATATATATAGAGTATATTATTAATATAGCTCTTAAGAGGGCTCTTATTAATACCCCTAGAGGGAATACTTATAATTATATTATAGCTAAGTAAGTAGATTTAGTAGTAGAAGCTAGGTAGGTTATTATATACCTTATAGAGTAGCCCTTCTTTCAGTAGATCCTCTATATTATTAAGGTAGAGGTAGCCTAGGCCTATTAGTGGAATATTAGTAAGTATAGCTTAGACTAACTAATAGAGAGACCGTTATTAATAATAGTATAGCTAGTAGATAAAGCGGTAATAGAGGTAGTAATAGTAGTATAAGTAGTATATAAGAGGATAAGTTAATAGTTTTATAGTTTATTAAATAATTAACAACCACGTTATTCTTAATATAAAGTTAAAGATCGTGAGGCTATAGGTATATATAAGTATAGCTGTAGTTAGGAGAGGTAGTTAGTAATTATAATTATATAACTAAAGGCTATATATTATTAGGAGGTGCGGAGTTAGAAGGTCTATTATACCTAAGTAGGTAAAATCATTATATAGTAGCTAGAGGCCTAGACTTATTCTATATATAGCGAAACCTTACTAATAGAAGGTCTCTCCTTAGCGCTAGCTATAGCTAGCGCTCCCTAGTTTATGTAATGAAATACTTTATATTATTATAGCTTATTAAGAAGCTAAAGTAGAAGAGAAGCTATTCTATTAAAACGCCTAGTAATACTAGTATTATATTATTCGCTTAGTTAATATATATATAGCTTATAAGTTTAATATATTTTATCTACTTCTAAAACTAAAGTAGGGGATTATATATCTCTCTCCACAAGAGTTAAATATATTAATAGTATTTTTTACTTATCATCTTAGGTATAATACTTAAAGTCCTTTCAACTACTTTATGAATAATATTTATAAAGGATTATATAATAAAATATCTCTAAATTTAAAGCCTAATAGATATTTCTCTTACTTAATATTTTATAGGAGTAATATACTCTAGAAAATATGATCTATTTAGAATTTATATAGTTATATTATAGGCTACAGTAATATACTAACGTT
Source organism: Colletotrichum sansevieriae (assembly GCA_026260285.1). Classification (NCBI taxonomy): domain Eukaryota; kingdom Fungi; phylum Ascomycota; class Sordariomycetes; order Glomerellales; family Glomerellaceae; genus Colletotrichum; species Colletotrichum sansevieriae. The sequence continues at coordinate 39,691 of JAOQIF010000104.1, forward strand.
TTTAATCCTTATAGAGGTATACTATGCGAAGCTTTAGCTGAGGTGTCTTAATTACAATTTCATGCCTCGGGAGACACTCGCTCCTTCCTCTCCCCATTACCACCGACAGCTGTCGCCTGCCAGGTTGCCAAGATGCTGGTCGATCCCGAGACCAGGAGGTAGCAGCATGTTCAGACAGTGGCGAAGGGAGATCTTCATCAGGGATATCTCGGATTCGTGTCGAGATGCTTTTGCAAACAAGAAGGACCTCGAGTTCTAAGGCAGATGATGGTAATCGACGAGAAGGGTAGTCCTTCCCCTGCCAGTCTGCCGCGATTCGGCAAGTCTTCATTGATGCAGAACAAATTCGTATAGAGAACCCGTGTCGTAGCTTGCAGCCCGCCTCATCAGGCAATCAGAATAACTCCTGTCGTTTCACCAGCCGCAGGATCCAAAACATATCGTACCGGGCGCAAAATATGAGAATTTACATTATGCCTATGATATTCCGTAGCTTATGGCGCAGAACCTTCCTGGTGCCTGTTCCGTCGTCTTGGCTGCGAAGTACTTGCCAGCTATTACCAACCCAGCGCGATATCCAGGTGTTTGCGATGAGGTGACTGAATGCATTGTCCCCTAACTGTCCCGCGACTTTTTGGTGGAATAAGATATCTCGAGTCCTACGACGGGCCGAGGACAATTGCCTCCACAATTTTGAACGCAGTTTTGGGACGGATCCGACACTCACTGTTTCGGATCTCGGTTCCTGTTCCGTTGCATCAACGTGGATAGATAATCCCTAGTTTTCCCACAGGATACAACTCCATGTCCGAAGGATCCATCGACTCCTTTGTTTATCAAATCTGACAAACAATGATCGCGATGCCCGCCTACTTGTCTCAAATGAACTCTTCGGGTTTGGGAGTCGAAGACGGCCCCGATGCGCCCAATGCGAAACTCGCCAACGGTGCACCGTTCATTCAACAACCTGGATCTGCAACAGGGGCTCTCTCCCTTTGCCTCGTACCCACGTTCAATCCTCGTGGAGACACATACTTGACTCTATTCCGACGCCTGTTCTGTTGGTGCCAATGAACCCCATCCGTACGACACAGCTGCTCTTTCGATCGATCAGGGAACAACACCAACTTCTCATCCACTCTAGGAAGCTCACCGCCACATCTCTCATAATTCATGAATATTTCCTCTCGACACCCAACCACCCAGAATTCTACCTCAGCACCATACTTGAAGGCGTCCTATTGTGGATTGCGGGCAGTATCCGGACCAGAAACCGAATTCGAAGCCACCTCACATGTGGCATTGATCTCATTGATGCGCCCGGTCATTAACGGTATAATCCCCAAAAGAGGCCTTCCTATGCCCCAATGCACGAGAAGTTTCCGAAGGGAGAAGGTGCTCTTGCTCAAAAGAAAATCAAAGCTTATACGCCCTGCTAGCCAAACAAAGTCTCTACTAATTCGTCCATAAAAGTAAAGGCGAGGTGTGCGCTGTCGGGTCTGTTAGTATGCCGGCAGTGCGTTCCAGTAGGCAGAAGGACCTACTTTAGTCTTGAGTTGTTGAAGGTCGCAAACACTCGTCGGCTTGCTGCCTGTGCATTTACTTGCCCGACGACACTACCTGCTAAGTCCGGAATCAGAGTCGCCAGCATCAGACTGGCCTCGGTACGCGTCTTCTTCTTTTCTGACGCTGACCTGGGCTGTTTGTTCCTAACCATCTGCCCGCCCGGCCACATGCTGTCTTGTAGGAGAGCAATGTACTTGAGGATGGCATCTTCCTGTACCAGCATCTTGACATTGTCGCGTACTTTGCGTTCGATAGTGCCTCCCAAGAGTTGCTGTAAAACGACGACCACCGCCCGGCCGCGTAGCCAGTTGTTGCCGCGATTGAGCTCGAATACCTCCAGGAAGATATCACAGATTGGCTTGATAAAAGACTCAAGCTCTTTGTTGTCGAACGCGTTCAGCTCCGCTTCGGCCTCAGCAGCATTGACTCCATCTTCATTGGCAGCCAGTGGCATAGCATTCAGTTGATTTGTGGCTGCTGCCATCAAGTTTTGACCAGCCAGTGAAAGTTGATCCAACACTGGGATATTACCCAGAATATCCTCAACGCCGTCAGTAACAGAATCGTACAGCCGTGTGATCATGTCTTTCTTGTCTTCGCGATCGACTAGATCTTGGCCCTGGGCAATCACGCTCTGAGACAGGAATGCTCGCAGGTCACGACTCCGACAGACTTCCGGCAGCATCAGGAGTTCACGAAGATATTGCTCCAGTGCAGCCCGTCGTTTACGCAGAAATTCGCTCTGGAACTTCATGACCATCCGCCTTCTGGGAAAGTCGAGGTTCCGAACAGATGGATATCTCGAGCGAAGTTTCTGGTGCAGTTCGTGAAACTCGCTGTATCTGCGAGTAATGATCCAGGTCGCGGCTGGCATCTTCTCTCCAGCGTCTCTCTGTACTTCGATCACGTACAGAGCGAACTCCTTGCCGTCATCTTCACGTCCAACCTGTATAGCCTTGATCTTGATGGTAGAGCGACCATACAGGCTGTTATCGCTCTCTTGCACGACATATTGCTGCCGTTGAAGCTCTTTGCGACGGATCTCGCGCTGGAGGCTTGCCTTTGATTTTCGCAGGATCCGAAGTTCTGCCGTGTTGTTGGTAAGCTCTGCTTTCTTCGTCAGAGAATCGACTATGGCGTCCTGTGCTACCAAGCGATCGATGTCGTTCGACAGCGCGGTGATAGCTTCTGCTAAGCCAAGGTCACCGGGCGCAGCTTCGTGCACTTCATCTTCTACATCAACCTTATTAACTTCGTCTTCGTCGTCGATCTCGTCGGAAAGGTGGTTGTCCTCATCCCCAAACAGGTCGTCATCGACGAAAACTCCAATGCGAGATGCAGCGCTTACGAGACCAAGGGATGACAAGCTCGGCTTCTCGGCTTCCTTTGATGATTGTGCAGGTCTCCCTATGTCGAGAGATCCTCGATGGGAGTCATTGTCTCCGGAGAACAGACTGTTCGACGATCCCGCATCATCGGCCCCGAAAAGCGAAGCTCGGAATTCTTCGGCAGTTTGAGGTCGGTCATCCTCCATAATATTGTTCAAGGCTTCTTCCATAGCTTGGACGACATTTGTGTCCGGGATAGGGTTGCTGACTTCTTGATCAAGACTTTGAATCGAGTCCATTATACCGTCGTTCTCGACGTCATCGTCGTCGAAAAGGGGCAACGCGGGTTCGCCGTCCAATGAGCGACTTTGCGTCGAGTGGAAGCCGCTGCCATTAACGTTGAGGGTCCTCAGGTCTGAAGCAGATCCGGCACGCTTCGATATCGGGCGTGCCAGTCGTGGGGCCAGCCTGGCTACCGCGTTAGGCTTGGACTGGTACGCTTGAGAGCTTCGATTAATGGGTGGATGAGTCTGTGGGGAAGAAGGCTCTACGGCGGGAAGGGGGGCGATTGTCGTCGCAGCTTCTTCTGCTGCCAAGCACTTGTAGAAAAGGTCCGACTTCTTGAACGACTGAAAGTATTGTGCCTGCATTCTTTCTAGGACGGCCGTCTGAGCTCTCAAAATTGCTCTTCGCGCTTTGAAATACTGTTCCGGAGTTGCCGCCTTGCCAGCATTTAGGAAACCGCTAACTTCGTCCCGAGTGGGCTGCGATATTTGCAACTCTGCCTTGGCCAGGTAGACATGGTCAATTTGGGCTAAATCCAGGCGATCAGAATCTGTCCACATTGGCAAATTGGAAGGCAATTGCTCGTCGTCTTGACCTTCGTCCTCTAAAGGATTGCGAAACCCATCCACCACGAGCCAGAACTGGATGAGAGGCATCATTCGTTGTCTGTCCATGAACTCCATGAAGTACGACAAGCCCAACGCATCTCGGAGCAGCTCTACCAATGATGCGTCCTCGAACTTCGACACTGTCTTAGGTGCGCCCGAGAGTCTTGGGGGCAAGGTCGCCGCATTTCGTCGATCTACTCCAGCAGCAAGTATCTGAACACGCTGGTCCAAAAGTCTCTTCCCCATCTCCAAGCGGCGGAGGTATACTTGATCCTGATTTTCTTCTAGCGAGTCTCGCTTCAGCTGACTGGCAACCTCGCTCCTCAGTCGCCTGGCATCTGACAAGTTGCTGACCTTTCTGATGGCGCGAACGAACTTTTCGAATTTCCTCTCGCTATCGGTGGGTGAGAGCCGCGGAATAATCGCAGCCTTGGCGGTTCTTGGTGTTGGTGAAGCATGCTGGTCCAATGCCGCCCTGAGTTTCCGAACGGTCGACCGATCTTGCAACATCGATCGGCCATAGTTTTCCATCAATTGATTCCACGTGTCGGGTTCGGCTAGCATCTGCATGACGGGAAACAATACCGCGCATGAGACGATTTCTTGAATTATGGTAGAAACAGCACGACTGGCGAGGATGTTGGGCGGTAGAACCTTTGGCAAGATGCCCGATACCATCTCCCGAAGATAACCTTGTTGTACGAGTTTTGTATCGGGGAAAGACAACGAAGCGGCTGGGTGGAGTTTCCCATCCTTGTACTTGGAGGCGATGGCCAGGTCCAACTCTTCTGATTCAGTCACTGATCGGTTCAGTTTTCTCCCTCGGACTGATCGCTCAGCCTCGTAAAAGTCGCGGAAGTGCGCCGTGAGCATCGGTACGACGCGCATAGTGACAATATCCACCAAGTCAAGTTCAAGCAGCCGTTCCCTGATGTTGACGAGAGCATCGCGAACAACTTTATCAACCTGGTTTGTAAAGACGGGATTTTTGCTTATTGAAGAGTACCAGGAACTGACAAAGTCTCGTATTATAAGCTCGAGAAGGTCGTCAAGGGCTTTGGATATTCGGGCGGAGTTGGGATCGAGGGATGCTTTCGAGTAGGATTGGAGTGTTTGGAGGCTTGCGACTTCCCTCGCCCAAGCTTTGGGAGCGAGAAAAGCAGGGCCACTAGGACGGGGCGATCGATGGCGGAAGCTGCGTCGAGAACCACGAGAGGTGAGAAGTAAGAGAACGAACAAGACAGCCGAGGTCAAGAGTGATCCGCTGACAAGGGCGTACCCAATCCATCGCAGAGTCGGAACCCAACTGACGGCGTAGCCCCAGGCGATGAAGCATGTGATTGCAGCAAGAATGAGTTCTCTTCCTTGCAGGGCCATAATCCAGATCGATTCTGAGATGTCTGATGGTCTGTCGCTACATCATTGGTCGTAGGTATTCGCGGTGCTCCGAGAGTTGGTTTTCGTTGACCGGCGGTCTCGGTTCGGCCGGGCCTGATCAATAAGGGGAGATTAAGGTATAGTGCTATGCTGTGCGGATAGCCAGACCGACACGTGTGGATGATGTCGAGGTGCGGTCGGACTCAGATGCGTAGTGTGAGTACGTGCTGTTACGACCGCAAGCGGCGCCGTATTGCAATATGCGGGCTGCGCGCGGCGCAATATTAGATCGAATACGGGTTAGAGGCGTAATTTGCAGCATAAGGGCTTAATAGTACATAAAAGCATATGACGGGAGCGCGGGACATACTATAATTAGGTATAAAGATAGCTTTGCTTATATAATTATAATTATCACGCTTGTTTAACTCTAGTTTCTAAACTCTAACTATACATAGAATCCTTATTATTATATAATAATAAACCTATATGACTTTATAAATCTCAATTACTTATCAGAGTAGTAATTAGAGTAATAAACTAGTAGTATAATTATTTAACATAATATATATATATTATACATATTTTAATATATTTTTAAGAAGCCTATAGAATTACTTATAGCTATAGCGAGCGCGCTATAGAATAAAGAAGCAACAAGGCCTTAAGATAAAGCTATTATAGATCTTTAGTATAAGATTATAAAGCTATAATTAGCTTAATAGAAAAAGCTTGAAAAGTATAAAACTTTCTAGATATAGTTATAAAAAGTATGTAAAATAACCTTAATATTACTAATAATTAGTAATAAAAATAGAGATACTTTATTTTTATTAATATTACTACTAATAAGTACTTTAATAGGCTTACATTACTTATACTTTAGAGTATAGGGGTAATTAAGCTAGTTAGATATTATAATAATAGATACTTAACTAGTAACTATAGTACTTACTACTATACTTAAGCTAAATATAGATCGCTTTAAGGACTTTTAAATAAAGTTCCTAAAGGACTATTACTTAAATACATCTATAAATTAAACTATATAGTCTATATAAATATTAATAGTACTTATAGTATATAGAGTTACTCTTAAGTATAACTTAACTTATATAGAGGATTTTTATATAGTACTAGAGATATATATTGACCTTATAAAAGGAATACTATTACTTATAATATATGTTTAAAGTAGCTTTAAGATATAGGAGATCTTTTGATAAATATATTCTAATACTAGTATTATACTATATGGCTGATTATAGGACTAGATATATATACTAAAGCATATAAAGATTAACTTAATAATATATATATTAAGGTCTAGTAAATTATTGTATAGATATTAGTAAGTAGTATTATAACTACTAAGGATACTATTTAGGTATTCATTTAAGTAGTAGAGGATCAGTCCTATAATTAAGCTATATACTAATAATTAAAGTACTATAAAGAGGCTATTAAGTTAGTCAAATAGTAAACCTATAAGATAAGGCTTATATAATAATTAAAATAAAGGCTATACTTATAACTTAGGTAGTAAATAAGTTATTTAAGAGAAATAGGAAAAAGGAGCCTAAAAAGGCCTAATAAAGCTATAATTATTATAGTTATAAATATACTAATACTATATAGTAAGATTACTCTAACTATAGTCCTAAGGAGAATAATACTACTAAATAGTAGTAATAAAATAGATATACTTAAGAAAGAGTCTATAAAAGTGATTAAAAAAGTATTAGAATAGATTCATTATACCTTTATAGACTTAAATAACTTTTAGGTAGCTTAGAATAACCTTATAGTATACTTAGGTTAGATAGAGGAGTCTAAATAAACTAAATATAAAAAGACTATTCTAAGGATAGTTAAGCGTAGTAATAGCTCTTAGCTATAGAATATAGATATAAATATATATATAATTAATAATATTTTATAATATAATTATAATAAGTACGTACTATTAATAACTCTATATATAATTTATATAAGAGGAGGCAATATCTACTCTAAGTATATAGGTATAGTTACTCTATAGTTTAATATAGGTAGTTAATATAGCTATAAGATATCTATATACGCTGAGCTTTCTAATTAATATATTTAGTAATAAGAGGCTATACCTTAGTAGAGCTTACCTTAATAAAAGCTGTCTAGCCTCTAGCTACTATATAGTAAATTTACCTGCTTAAGTGTAATAGACCTTCTACCTCCACGCCTCCTAATAATATATATAGCCTTTAGTTATATAATCGTAACTCTCCTAACTATAGCTATACTTATATATACCTATGGCCTCACGATCTTTAACTTTATATTAATAATAACGCAGTTTCTAATTATTTAAACTATAAAACTATCGACTTATCCTCTTACGCACTGCTTACGCTACTATTAAATACCGCCTCTATTACTACTTTATCCGCTAATTAGTATTAACTTTAGTAAGTAGCGTCCTATATATTAGCCGTTTTAGACATTATTAACTTATATAGTTAAAGTAGTCCTCTTATTTATTTAGGTTAGCTAATACCTTTATAGCTATACTATTATTAGTAACGCTCCCCCTATATTAAATTAGTTAGTATAAGCTATACTTACTAATATCCAAGCTCTAATAGGCCTAGACTACCTCTATCTTAATAGTACGAAGGACTTACTTAATGAAGGGCTACTCTATATAGTATATAATAACCTACTTAGCTTCTATTACTAAGTTATTTTACTTAGTTATAATATTACTATATTTTTATTATAAGGTCCCGTAGGGTATTAAGGAGAGCCTTCTTAAGGGCTATATTAATAATATAATCTCTATATATAATAGAGTAGTTAATAAAGGAGTAGGTTTTATTAATTATATTAATACTAAACTCTCTAGTAAGCTCTTTTGTATTTATTATATTTAAGGGTATACCTTATATAGGCTTAGCGGTTCTATATATAAGGTTTAGTATTAATATCTCTAAGGATTTACTATAAGTTATAGGGATAAAAAAGAGAGAGAGGTATAAAGCCCTACTTATAAAGCTTCTTATACCTCTAGCTATAAGAACCTCTTAGGAAAGACCTCTTTAGTTAAGGAGTTATCTCTAACATAGTAGTATTTACCTTATTAAAAGGTTAACCTTTTAGGTTAAGGAGTTATCTTATATAATAGCTTTTACCTTACTAGAAGGTTAAGCGAGGGCGTTATTATAAGAGCCTTAGTAGCCTATTTAGCTCTAATATAATTAGCCTTAGTATAGCGCGTATCTAACTTTATAATATTTAGAGGGTTTCCTTATAAGTAATAGGAATATATAGGGTTCCTATATTATTTTCCTTAACTAGTAAAGGGTATAAGTTAAAATACTTATATAGTATTTCCTAAATTATACCTACGAACTAGGTGAATTTATTATAGTCTTTTTGCGAAGGGGCTATAGTATAACTCCGAACCTAATAAAAACTAACTAATAAGAGCTAATAAGTAGGTATTTATAACGCTTAATATTTAGTAGTAATGGTTTTACCTTAATATTATTTATAACTAAGATTTAGGTATATAAGTTATATATATTATATAGCAGAGAACTAAATGAGAGCTTTAGTATTATAAGTTAGGGCACTTAGACTTTAGAGATATAAAGAAAACTATTAAGATAATAAAGAGTTATTTAATAACCCTTACGTTAGTAGTTCTATAGCTATATAAGACATATAATCTCTTAAAGAGTCTATAATACTCTCTATAAATACTTAGGCGCTATATAGAGAGAATAGAAAATATTCTTTATATAGATATTAGAGAAATAAAGCTAATAAAATACTTTCAATACTTCTTATTAGTTATAAATAATAGGATATAATTTTAAGTAATTATCTTTATAAATATAAAGAATAAGCTAGTATACTAACTATTAAGTTCGGAGTTACGCTAAAGCCCCTTCGCAAAAAGACTATCATAAATTCACCTAATTCGCAAGCATAATTTGGGAAATACTCTATAGGTGTTTTAACTTATACCCTCTACTAGTTAAAGAAAATAATATAGGAACCCTATACGTTCCTGCTCGGAAGCAAACCCTCTGAATATCGCAAAGTCGTATACTAACTATAAATATACCTCTAAGGATAAAAGAACGCCTTTAGTATAATAATAGAAGTTATCTATATAAATAATATAGGGGAGGTTATAATAACTTTTCTTAAAGCCATTTTATAGGGTAATAAGATAAGGGTAGAGTCTTTAATAGTACATATATATAAATAAAATAGTATTATAGAGTATATAATCCGAGTTATATTAAATAAGACGCGCGCTATAAGTATTAATCTTCAGGTCCTAGTGAAAATATAGTTATTTCTACTTATAGTAATAGTCTATATAATTAACTGCTCTATTACTATAGTAGTACTAAGTAAGACGCCTATTTAGGCGCTCTATAATAGGTTATTAACCTTAGGAGTAGACTATATACCTAATATAAGTTAGCTAAACGTTATTAGAAGTATATATTTTACTTATATTAATCTAGAGGTCTAAGTAAGTATAAGGGACTGGATACCCAGACCGGAGAAGCTGGAGACGCTTCGGCTACTATAGGCCGAAGGGATAGAGAGGCCTATAAGTCTAGGGTATAGAACCTTTATAGCGAAGACTTAGCGAATACTTACTAAAAGCTAGAAATAAGGGATCTTAGAGAAAGCAAATAAAAATAGTATAATAATATAGACCCTATCTTTTAGGTGCTTCTACTATTAGTTTAATCTAATTATAGCTCTTAGCCCCTTAATACCTTTATAATTCTTTTGCTTCTACCCTGCTTTAGGAAGGTTAGTAATAATAATAGCACTATATACCCGAGCAATGCCTACTAATTAAGCTAAAGAACTTATGCCTAATATTTGCTAAGAGTAGAGCGAAATAGCCTATATAAACCTTTATAAGGAAGCTAATCCTAGTAAGTAATTAGAGGATAATACGAGCTAGCGAGGGGAGGTAAGAAGCTATACTTTAAGCGAGGCTAGGGGCCCCGAAGAGAATAGGCTACCTATACTAAATACTCGCTATATAGATACTAAGTATATATAGGAGAATAGGGTATATAAGACCCCTTCTTATAAACCGGATAGGCTAACGGGCTAGATATCTATAGCTATAGCTAATAGGCTAGCCTAAGCTAGAGGGCTAGATAAAGCAACTAGCTAAGTACTAATATAATAGGTTATAACTATAATAGCTAACTAATAGAAGCTAATTACTATTACGTTAAGTAACCGAGCTCCTACTAAGCAATCGCCTAAGGTTTATAAAAAACCCCTGAATTATAATATAGCGCGCCTTATTAGTAAATCTACTAGTATAATAAGGGAAGATTAGCTTATTATAGTTAAAGAGGCTTATAAGCACCGCCCTAGCTACTCTAATAGCTAGTATATCTAGTAGGCTTTAAGTATAATAGAGCATACCCTATAAATAGAATAATAGAATTATTAGCAAATACTTATAGACGAGTCGGGGAACTAGATAGACCCTAAATAGGAAGACTTTAGAATTTTTATAAGAGGATAGCATACCGCACCCGAGCTCTAAGAATAGAACTACTATAATACTCTAAGATAGTGCTACTAGAAAGATAATAAGAAACTAATTATATATTAAGCTCGATAGGAGTCTATTAACTAAGCACTCAGCAAGCTGAGTACTAGTAATATAAAGGCGCACGCCTTCTTTTAGGGCTTTATTAGGACCCTAAAGGATAAACTCTTTAAGTAGGATATTAACTATACTAATATATATATTATCGCCCTATATATATAGAGATTATAAGAGATTATAAAAGGGAGACGCGGGGGAATATCCGCTAGCTATTCTAAGTTATATAAGTAACTATACTTAGGCTCTCTAGACCGCCCTTATAAGAGCAGCTTGCAACCCCCTAGGTTAATAGACTTAAGGGATTGCTACCTAGAGACCTTATCCCGGAACGACTACTTAGCAGATACTTGTATAACGCCTAGTGCTAGTAGTATATCTACTAACTCCCGGGGACCCTAATATTATAACTATAAGAAGTATAGCTATATCTCCCCTAACTATACCGAACCCCGTGCGCAGCTAATAGGTAGTAATTAGAACCTAAACCTAAGATAGGGCGGGATAAGTATAATTATAATACCTAGCATAACTAATACTAAAGACTTAGGAAATAAGTAGGCATAGATATAACCCTAAGGGGTACTACGCTAGAAATCACCTCGGTTCTAATAGGATAGACCGTTAAAGGATAGGTATTAGTACTCCGAGTATCTAGCGAAGTCGAACTAGAGGTTAATATAGATACCTATATAGCTATAGATATTATATAAGAAGACCTCGTTAAGAGGCTCTAACTAAAGGAGGCTACTAGTATTATAGCCCCTAAATTAGTAGATTTCTAGGGAAGGCCTATGCCTATAAGTAAGGTCTACTAGCTTATATTCTTCCTTATAGATAATCGGGGTTATCTATAGAAGATTTGCTAGGCTTTTATTATAAGCCCTCGCCCCGAAGGAGCAAGAGATATCCTTCTATCTAATAACTTAATAAGATAGGAAGGTATCTATATAGATACCTATATATATACTTAGTTATATAAACCCCTCTTGCTCGCTAAGCTAGAAGTAATTATCTAAGAGATTATAGAGAATAGCTAATAGGCTTATATTATATATCTAATAGGTGCTATAAGCCCTAATAAGAAGGATATAAAATCCTTAGGTAAATACTCGCTAGATAATAAGCAGGAGAAGAAGATTCCTAGGGAACTTAAAGACTTTACTAATATTTTTAATAAGGAGAATGCAAAGAAAGTTCTAAAGCTAAAGGGAATAGTATACTATATCGAACTAAAACCTAGCAAGGAACCCCTATATAGACCGATATACCCTATATTAGCGGAGTAGTTATAAACGCTCGCTAAGTATATCCGGGATATAGAGGTAGTAGGCTATATACGCTGCTTAACTAGCTCTATAAGAGCACTAGTGTTATTCGTGCCTAAGAAGGATAGAAGCCTATAACTATATATAGACTATAGGGGATTAAATAAAATTATAATAAAGAACTATTATCCTCTGCTACTAATTAGCAAGCTTCTAGATAGGCTCGCTAGAGCAAAGTTTATTTTAAAGATTAACTTAAGCAAGGTATACTATTAAATTATAATTAATAAGGCAAATAGGTAGAAAATAGCGTTTAGAATGCGATATAGTTACTTTGAGTATACTATAATGTTATTTAGGCTTATAAATACCCTAGCAACTTTTTAGGCGTATATTTACTAAATACTTACTAACCTTCTAGATACCTGCTATATTATATACCTAGATAATATTCTGATCTACTTAGATATAAGGGAATAGTATACTAAGGACCTCTATACTATCCTATGCTACCTAAGGGCTGCTAAGCTATTTATAAAACTAAAGAAGTATAACTTCTACTAGATAGAAGTAGATTTTCTAGGGTTCTATATTACCTAAGATAGTATTAGAATAGACCTAGATAGAATCCGAGTAGTTACTAAATAGCTAGTACCTAAGTCTTTTAGAGATATCTAAGTATTCCTTAGTTTCTATAATTTTTATTATAAGTTTATTATAAGATATTCTTATATTATAGCCCCTATAACTAGCGCGCTTAAGAGAAGCTAGAATAGCACGAAGTCGGGAGCCTTCGCCTAGATAGGGGAGATATAGACTATATTCGAGATACTTCGGAGAGCATTCGCTAAAGCCCTAATACTAAGATATTATAACCTAACGTTAGAAACTAGGGTTAAGACTAATATATCTACTTAGGTAGCATCTAGCGTGCTTTCGCAGAAATATAACATAGTTTAATACCTAGTAGCCTTCTAGTTAAGGAAGCTCTTAGATATAGAGAGGTATTAAGCTATAGGGTAATAGGAACTCCTTATTATTATAGAAAGTTTAGATTACTAGGCATAGTACCTATAAGGACTCCCTGAGAAATTCGTAATACTTATAGATTATATAGCGCTAAAAGGAGTACTCGCTATACCTACGCGGGATATTTGCAGAAGACTCGTGCAATAAGTCTATTACTTATTAGTATTTAACTTTGAAATCTAGTATAAGTCGGGGGTTATTAATCTAGTAGATAGATTATTATAACGCCCTAACTATATAGTAGAAGATGCTAAGGTGGATAATATACTTCCTACCCTTAGAAAGAAACTTAGGCTTATTAGCTAGCTTTTAGCAAATATTCGCTAGTATATTACTAAGCTTAAAGGAATTATAGCAGTCGCGAGAACTTATACCTAAGCTATCTAGCGAAGTATATAAGAACCTTGCTAGAGGGCTAGCTCTAAGGTTAAGGGATCCTCACCCTTAAGTTAGCACTACCCTATGATAGGTACTAATAAGCTACTATATATAAGTATGCATATTAGTGCTATTACCTATATAAAAGCATATATAGATACTATACTAACTGCTCTACGAGAGAATAGCGATAGGCTAGAGGACTCAGGGGGAGCTAGGGTTACTATACCGGAATAGTATATCCTACGTGCTATAATAAGGGAGCTTATTTAGGATAAAATAGCTTATATACTATAACTAGGCGTAGGTCTCGAATAGATAGTTAGAGGACTACAGGCTAAAGACCCCTTCTATAGAGATATTATAGCTAAGGTTCGCTAGGATGCTAGGGAATACTAAGGATACCGAGTTAATAGAAATAATATCCTTTAGTTTAGAAGAAGACTTATTATCCTAGAAGAGGGATCCCTCTGCTATAAAATCCTGAAAAACTATTATAATACGCCTAGATTAGGGTATATAGGAGCAAATAAGATAGCTAAGCTAATCTTACGAAAGTTTTATTAGCTATATTTAATAGAGGACGTGTAGTAATATATTACTAAGTACCCGCGCTACTAAGGGGCGTGTATACTATAGCATAAGCTATATAAGCTATTATAAATACTAGAACTACTAGTATACCTATTCTAATAGATTTCCTTAGACTTCTTAACTAGCTTGCTAGAAAGTTGCTAAGATAATAGAGTTACTTATAACGCGATCCTAGTAATTATATATTAGATAACTAAAATAGTACGGTTCTTAGTAATAACTAAGCAACTAGATACTGCGGGTTTAGCGAGGATCCTATATTAAGAGATCGAGTGCTAATATAGCATGCTAGAGGTTATTATTAGTAACTAAGATAAACTAATTACTAGCTAGTTCTAGTGAGACTAGACTAAGGCCTGAGATATAGAAGGGCGTATCTCTACTGCGTAGTATCTATAGATAGATAGTTAGACTGAAAGAACGTACTAGACCCTAACTACGTATCTTATAAAGTTTAGCAAAGGCTCGCGCAACTAATAGGTAATATAACTAGTTAAGGCCGAATTTTTATATAATAATAGCAAATATGCTATTATTAACATATCCCTATTTAAGGCCCTTATAGGATACTACCCTCGAATAGTTAACTACTACTTGCTAAATATAGAGATTAGGACTTAAGGGGTTAATAAAAGGCTTAAGAAGCTAATAGAGGTTCGCTAAAGAATAGCTAAGACCTAGCGATATATAACTAAGGTATAAGCTAAGAATGCGAATACTAGAAGAAAAGTATAATTATATTATATTAAAGATATTATAAGACTCTTAATAAAGAACTTCTATTTCGCAAAGAGTTAGCAAAAGCTCGTCCTAAGATTTATTCCTATACTAGTTATAGAAGTTATAGGCTCTAACGCCTATAGAGTATAACTCCTAGAGAAGTATAGCAGAGCGTATAATATCTTCTCTATTACTCTACTTAAGCTATAGTATAGCTAAAAGCTCGCTAAGGAGTAGCTCCTAGACCTTAAAGAAGACCCTGAGGAATAGGAAGTTAAGGATATTATATTATAGAGGGAAGCGCTAATAAGCCCCCTATATTTAGTTAAGTAGAAAGGCTAGCTAGTAGAGTATAATACCTAGGAGCCTAAAGAATACTTAGCAAACGCTTTGCAAATCCTCGCTAGATTTAAGAAATAGTAGCATAAGTTGCATTATAAGTAGGATAACGAGTAGTATAGATTAATAAGAAAAGTCAATTAACTATAAGATAGCTAAAACGCTAAAGAGAAGACCCCCCCCTATAAAAATAATATAAACCCTATAGATATCTAACCTTATATTACTATAGAAATCCACTATACTCTCGCTAAAGTTCCGCTAGCACTATTACTTATTATTATTATTATTACCCTCGTTATTATTATTATTATTATCGCTCTCCTCCTTAGAGCTCTTGCTAGTAGTACTACTATTACTACCCTAACTATTGCTCTCTATAGCTTTATTAGAGTTGCTATCCTCTATAGCAGAGGACTCGTCCTCCTCGCTATTATAAACCTAGTATTACTAAGCTATTGCTAAGGTATTACTAACCTTCTTCTAAGAATTTAGTTAAGGCGTAGGACTACTACTAATAACTTCGAAGATAGCAATAGGAGCGTAGTAATAAGTATTATAAAGCATATAGGAACCTTAGACCTTTAAAGGCTCTTACGAAAGAAGTATAGATATATAGGTATCGCTCTTTAAAAGCTATATTATTAGGATATTAGTAAGCTTATTAAGAAAGGTAGCCTATTTAAAGATATAGGTCTTATTATATAAGTAAATAGGGAGAGTATTATCGAGC
The DNA here is from genome assembly GCA_026260285.1 of Colletotrichum sansevieriae. Lineage (NCBI taxonomy): Eukaryota > Fungi > Ascomycota > Sordariomycetes > Glomerellales > Glomerellaceae > Colletotrichum > Colletotrichum sansevieriae. The sequence goes on from JAOQIF010000104.1 coordinate 55,560, forward strand.
TATACTATAATCTCCTTAACTAGAACCTTATCCTTAGCCTAGCGAGCTACTTATAAATATATATTAGACTAATAAAAGGGCGAGACTAATTATAAGGTAAAACCTACCTCGAGCGAAACCTATAGATACGCCTAGGTATACGAAGCTATACTCTCCTTAATACCTATAGCGAGGAGCTAGTTCTTATAGTTCTTAAAACTAGGCTTAAGATTAGCAGGGTTTACTAACTAGTTATAGAGGCGTTAGAGAAGCTCCTGCTCCTGCTCTATAGCTATAAAGATATAGAAGATCTCGCGCTATTAATACTAGCTAGTAGCAATCGCATAGATATAACGCTTAACCTAGTTCTAATAGAAACGAGTAGTACTAATAAGATAAGTAGGAATCTAGAAATAGGAAAAGTTAGCTTATACCTCTACTAAATAGTTGCTAAACTCACCCTATAGCACTTAATACTATAAACCTAGTATAACTCGTATATATGATTACTATTATAGCGATAGGCATAGATAACCTAGGCATTCTTAGGGAGCTATAGGGTATAACTAACGCAGGGTTCGCTACTACCCGCCTGATTACGCTAATAATTACTATTGCTAAGTTCGGCCTTAGTAGGGCTATACTTAGCGAGGAGTCGGCTAATAAGGCTCTTAGCGCTTATAATATTTAAGGAAGTATTAGAAGATAGGGAGGTCCTATAAAGTCTTAATAAAGGGCTTGGATAATATAGAAGTAGTTATTAAATAATATAGTATAATAAGGAGGGAAAAGAACTAACCTTAGGGCGGGAAAAAGCTATTATTTTATAAATAGCTAAAGAGACCTTATTAAACTATTATAAAGGTAGATGCGATTTCGGATAGCAAAGAACAGCAGTTACTTATTATAATAGGTGCTACCTACCGGGAGATAGATATAGTAAATTAGTAATAATAGTTACTATCTAACCTACTTAATAGCCTCGTAACGCGCTTATTTAGAAGGGGGATAATAGGATAAAAAATGAAGTTATTATAAGGGTATAGTATAAGAAGATGCTCGCTATATAAAGAGCGAATAATAGGAGAACTAAAACGAAGCTACTATTAGGATAACTACTCTCTTTTAAAAGGAAATAATAGGATAAAAAACGAAGTTATTATAAGGGTATAGTATAAGAAGGTGCTCGCTAGATAAAGAGCGAATAATAGGAGAACTAAAACAAAGCTATTATTAGGATAACTGCCCTCTTTTAAAAGGAAATAATAGGATAAGAAACGAAGTCTTTATAAGGGTATAGTATAAGAAAGTGCTCGCTAAATAAAGGGCGAATAATAGGAGAATAAAAACGAGGTTACTATAAGGATAACTACCCTCGTTTAAAAGGAAATAATAGGATCCCTTTAGAATAGCCCGGATAGAGAGCATAAAAGGGCCTAAAAGGAGAGGAATTATAAGGAATAGGACTATAAGCCTAGCTATTATATCTATAACTCCAAGGGCTCTACTATCTTTTAGCGAATATTTAGTAAATAGATATTATACTAGATAATAATAGTAATAAGTAAAGGACCAGGGCCTACCCTAGATAGCTAAGAAGGATAATAATAGAGGGCTAACCTATAATACCCGATCTTATAGTAGGGATTACTATAATTAGAAGGGGGATAATTATAAAGGATTAGATACCTAGACCGGAGAAGCTGGAGATGCTTCGGCTACTATAAGCTAAAAGGATAGAGAGGCCTATAGGTCTAGGGTATAGAACCCTTATAGCAAAGACTTAGCGAATACTTACTAAAGGCTAGAAATAAGGGATCTTAGAGAAAGCAAGCAAAAGTAGCGTAATAATACGGACCCTATCTTTTAGGTGCTTCTGCTATTAGTTTGACCTAACCGTGGCTCTTAGCCCCTCGATACCTTTACAGTAAGGAGTAAGAAGATTATTATATAGGCTAAGAAGGGTATTATTATTAGTTAGTATAGAGACTAAGGATATAGAATATAGGTATTAGAGCGGAATAAAATTATTATCTATTCTAATATTGTTTTTTATAAGCTTATAATGGAGCTAGTAGAGCTTTAGTAAATATTACTATCTAGATAAGACTTATAGTTATAGCGCTATATATATAGTATTATATATTGAATATATATTGAGTACATTTATAAGTTAGAGAGACTAACTCTCTAGGGGAGGAACATATAATATATTTCTATATTATAGCTCTTATATAAGACCCTCTTAGAGATAAATTTAAAGCGCCTTTATAGCCTTACGTAGACTTAATAACTATTATAGATATATAGGATAGACCTATAAATACTAGTAACTATAAGTAGATGTAGTATTTAATAAGGTATATAGCCTAATTAAAAAGGGGGTTTTATAGTTTATTAATAAGTAAGAGGCTATAAGAGGCCTCTACCTATTAGCTCAATAGATATAGGAATATAAGAAGATCTATAATATACTTATAAAGTATAAGGTATAAATTATAATAAGAGGCTTTCTATAAGTCTCTAAGTGCGACTTCATTGAAATATATACCTTAATATCTTAAATAGTATTATAGTAGATCCTATTAGTATATATATATATATAGGAAGAGGTATTCTATATAGTAATAGGACTTTACTAGTATATACTTAAATAGAGAGCTAGAGAAAGTAGTATATATAATACCTTTCTTAATAATTAAAGAGTTCTTTATAAACCTATAATACGCTTAATTAGTATCTTTATATAAGTATAAAGCGGATTAAGAATAGGTTATTAGACTCTATAAGGCTATATATAAGTTATAATAAGGTAGGAGATAATAATAGAAGAAGTTATAAGAGATCCTCTAGTATATAGGATTTATACTACCACGCTCAAATAAAATAACTTACTATAATAAGGCTCTTCATATTATAATAGTAATATATATTAATGATATTCTAGTATATAGACTAGAAGTAGCTCTTAGTGCTATTTATAAGTATATAAGTAGAAGAATCAGATAATAATAACTTTTAGGTACCTAATAACTTCCCTAATATATAGCTTACTTCTAAGTATAGCGAAGTACTTATAAGGATACGTATAAAGAGGTAGAAAGGTATAAAACTATTTAAGAAATAAATATAGGTAAAATATGTAATTATGCAAGGATATTTATAATTCCTAAAATGATACTTGAATAGAGAGGGAAATTTAGATATGAATTAGTATATATATTAACTAATAATATATCGCGACCTAAGTTGTATAGGCGAAGCTAATTAAAAGTTAGTGGAGTAGATACTACTAATTAAGGTTCTAGCGCCTAGAATAAGGCGCTATTGAACGTAGTTTGGAATAAAACCTACTAATAGAATACGTATTTCGCGTTAGTAGGTAGTAACTTAGCGCCCGCACCATAGAATATACTTTAGCTATATGAATTTACTTATTTTATAGTTAGAAGAGTTTTAGCTAAGTCTATATATACTCTAATAGGTATTCTAATATATTATAATAGTTATAAATCTAGCCCTTATACTTTAATTATATATACCTCTAGACTATATTTATATACTTAGAATACCTATTAAATTACCTTATTCAAAATCCTACTCTTAATATATTTTCTACCTCTAAATCTAATACTATAGTTATCCTCTATAGCGCTAATACCTAGTTTAAATAATACCCCTATTATGAATAATATATACTCTAGTTAACTATATAGTATATTATAAACCCTAATATAGAAGACGCTTTATTAATATGTAGTTATGTAATACATAAGATATTAATAATCTCTTGTTGCCATATTTAGAGGAATAAGGAGCTAAAGGAGTACTAGGAACTTATGATAGCTTAATAGAAGTCTAAAAAGGCTAAAGCTAAAGGTAAATAGTAACTATTTGGGGAACTAACTCTAGAGAAACCTATTCTATTTACTTAAGGTAATATTTAATAAGACTATATTATAGTATAAAAGAACTAAGTTAACTAGAGGGCTTAAGAGGCTATTTTAATTAACAACGTAAAGGCGGCTGGAGCTTATTTAAATATAATAATCTCTATATCTGTTATATTAAATATAGTTCTCACTTAGTAATTAAAAGGAGTAATTATAATTTAGATACTTATTTAGATAAATTAATAATAATATAATTAAAACAGTATAGTAATATAAACCCTTATTGGAAAAGACTACTATATAATAATTAAGAAATCGTATAGAAACTACAATCTAAATAAGTAATATATAGAGTAATATATAGTATTATTAAAAGTAAAAGGTTAGAAAGTCTCTAAAGTTAAAAGAGTACTTATAGTTTATAATTTCCTTATAGTTATTAAATATTATATTACTTGACTTAGGCGCTTAGTAAGAAGTAATAGCTATAATAAAATAAGTACTTAGGAATAGAGATTCTAATAAGTAAGGACATTAGTAGTATCTTCTTAATATTATTAATACATAGCTCCTTCTTAAGTAAAACCCCTTAAGTAAAAGCGCCTAGAGCTTTTATAACGCTTAGTAGTAAGTCTCTAGATAATTTAAATAACTCTACTTGAAAAAGGAATTGTAGCCTCTAGCTACTATATAGTGATTTTACCTGCTTAAGTGTAATAGACCTTCTATCTCCGCGCCTCCTAATAATACATAGCCTTCGGTCACGTAATCGTAACTCTCCTAACCATAGCTATACTTATATATACCTATAGCCCTATCATCTTTAACTTTATATCGATAATAACGTGGTTTTTAATTATTTAAACTATAAAACTATTAACTTATCCTCTCGCGTACTACTTGCATACTACCCGCGCTACTAATACTACCTCTATTACTACTTTATCCGCTAGCTATACTATTATTAGTAACGCTCTCTCTATATTAAAGTAGTTAGTATAAGCTATACTTATTAATATTCCCTTAATAAGCTGCTTCTACCTTAGTAATATAGAGAACCTACTTAAAGAAGAGCTACTCTATAGAGTATATAATAACCCGCCTAGCTTTTACTACTAAGTCCGCTTACTTAGCTATAATATAATTATAAGTAACCCCTCTAGGGGTATTAATAAGAGTACTATTAAGGGCTATGTTAGTAATATACTCTCTATATATATAATAGAGTAGTTAATAAAAGAGCGGGTTTTATTAATTATATTAGTACTAAACCCTCTAATAATCTCTCATATATTATTAGTATTAAAGGGTATACCTTATATAAGCTTAGCGTTTTTATATATAAGGTCTAGTATTAATATAATTAAGGATTTATCATAGATTAGATAAGGATAAGGAAGAGAGAGAGGTATAAAGCCTTACTTATAATAATAGAGCTTCTTATACTTCTAGCTATAAGAACCTCTTAGGAAAGATCTCTTTAGTCAAGGAGTTATCTGTAATATAGTAGTATTTATAATATCTTACTAGAAGGTCGATCTTTTAAGTTAATGAGTTATCTTATATAGCTTTTATAGTACCTTACTAGAAGGTTAACCTTTTAAGTTAAGGAGTTAATCTAATATAATAGCTTTTATAATATCTTACTAGAAGGTTTAGCGACGGCGTTACTATAAGAGCCTTAGTAAACCGTTTAGCTTTAATATAATAAGCCCTAGTATAGCGCGTATCTAACTTTATATAGTAATATTCTGAGGGTTTGCTTCTAAGTAGGAACGTATAGGGTTCTTATATTTTCTTCCTTAACTAGATGAGGGTATAGGTTAAAATACCTATATAATACTTCCCGAATTATACCTATAAACTAAGTGAATTTATTATAGTCTTTTTGCGAAGGGGCTGCGGTATAATTCCGAACTTAAAAAAGAATTACCCCTATAGAAATTAATATAACTAGGAACTAAAGTAAGACTCTCAATTAGAGTTTACTCTAATTAGAAAAGTAAAATAGAGGGTTCTAAATATAATAAAGAATATATGTATAAAGAGTATGGCTAAAGGCCTAAACCAGGAAGGGCTAGAATATTGAAACGTAGGTATCCATTATTATATTAGACTATTGCTTAACCTTCTAAGTTTTTCACTTGCAGAGTTTTCTCTAAGGTATATTTATTCGCCCCTAACTCGCCGACGTTTTACTAATAGCATAGCTCTATATCCTATAACTACTACTATTCCTTATAATTACCCCCCCTTCTAAAGCCTTGGTCCCTAAGGCGTACTAGTAGGGTAATGCAGCTCTATATTGCTAACTATAGGGCAATAGTTTGGCGCTTTTGTTATATTATTTACTATTGCTCCTTCCTACGCTAGATTTAGGCTGCTATAGCGAATAACGTATTTTATTTTCTAGCGGTTTATATGTTTTGAATTTTGAGTATTACTATTATTTTTTAATTAGTCGCTGATAGTTATATAACTATTTAGTAGTATATAGCTAGTAATTATTTAGCCTTATTGCCTAGTAATGCTAATTATAAAAGGGCGTCTACTTTTCAAGGTCTCTAACCTAGCTAGATTTTTCCCCCTTTAGTATCTCTTTTTTAACTCAATAGCCTTCGTTATTTTTCTTTTCGTTATTTATTCTATGAGCTTTTGCTACGATTATTAATTTTCCCTACTCTTCCTTTTCTAATTTATTTCTTTTATTATTATCTCGCTAACTATTCTCTATTATATCTTATATTATATATATAGGTGCGATTCTCGCTAAATACCTATATAATCCCGAAATCCTCTCTAGTAACCTTACTAGTAATTCTAATAGTAGCTATCCCTATCTTAGCTATCTCTATAAGATATATTAAGACGTTGTTAACCTTTGCTATATATATAGCGAGTATATATAGAAGTATATTTATTGCGACTTTAATAAGAAGAAATATGCTACTATAAGTCTCTACTAGCTTACCGCTAGGTTGCTATATACTAATACCTAGTAGGTTCCCTAGGAGCTTTAGGGCATAGCCTAGACTACTTAGAATATATTCTACTAGATCTAAATCTAGGAATAGGAGGGTATCTTAACCCCTCTTTATTATTATTATATTCTCGCTTCCCTTACTAACTATTTAGTAATATAGAAATATATTACTAAGCTAATCTGCGATCCTACTACTAGTAGTAGTAGCTATAATATAGAGCAGCTCTAACTCCAGGAGCTTGCTTCTATTCGTAAGCACCTCGCCCTCGATATCTTAGTTTATATAGGCTATTGCTCGCTACTTCCTTGCTAATTATATCCTACTAATAACTAGTTCTAGGTTAGTATCCTTTATAATAGTATTAATATCCTTTAGCACCTAAACGCCGCCTAGCTGCTATATATTTATAATAATAATCCTGCTATATACTTTTATAATAAGATCGATTATCTAGTTAATAACCCTTTAATAAAACCAGTCCCTAAGCACCCTTATAAGTATAATATTAACTCCTTTCCCGAGTTTAGCAAGTTGCTTTAAGACGACCTCCTTAAGTATGCTTCTAACGACGTTCCCTCCTGCTTTATTATTATTACTAATACTCGCCCTATCTCTCGCACCTTATATCTCTATACTCTTATTAAATATAGCTAAGAGGATAGTAATAATTTAGCGAAAAAGGCTAGAAAAGCTAAGAAGACTAAGGTTATTATTACTATCTCTAATAATAGCTCTAGTAATAAGTTAGGTAGCGAGGTAGGTAATAGCTCTAATAGGGAGTCGGGTAGTAACCCGGGTAGTGAGTCTAGTAGTAAGTTAGCAGGTAGTCGGTCTATAGGTAATAATAATAGGGATACTAGTAACGTTAGTAACGCTAGCTTAGCAACTAGTCGCTATGGTGCTACTCGTGGTTATAGTGGTTGGGGTGCTCGCGCCTATAGCTATAGTTAGAAGTAAATAACTATTTAGATAGTTAGCTCCCTCCCTTTTCTTATAGGATAATACTCTTCTTTTGCTATAATATTAGTAATAATTCGCTACTTAATATAATTAATATTCTACTTCTCAATTTAGCTTCTATTCTATAGTCTCGTGATTTATAATTAGCAACTCGTTGCTATAACCTTATAACTAGTTATCCTACTTCTTATAAAACCTCCTATACTATCTATCGAACTTACGAATAGCTTCTTATGCATTCGCTAAGTTCTCTATGGGTTCCTATGTATTATATTCTATAGGCTATCCTACCTACTTAATTAGATATTGTATATTATTACTAATACCTTGCTATATAATAATCTCTTCTACCTCCTATTCCTCTAGCTTATCCTCAAGCTCTAGGTATATAGGCGAACCTTCGCTACCTTCTTAGCGGTTATCCTATAGTTCTAATAAGGTAATAGAGAATATATTATATATCTATTAATACTATAGTAGTAGATAGACCCTATATGCTTATATGCTAACTAGTTCTATAATAGCTACCTATATAAACCTAGGTGCTAATTTTTTATTCTTAAACTAGAAGTTCTTTATTAATAGCTTAATAACCTATTCCTAATAATAGGTCTAGTCCTTATGCCTTATGTTATAATACTTAGCTTATGCCTTAGTAGCCTTTTGCTACTATTCCTAGGCCCTCTTATAGAGTCTTAAAATATATTTAATTCGCTCCCTTACGCCCTATACCACGACCCTATTCGCAAGAGCTACGTATTCTATGCAACGCGGGTAGTAACTATATAGGGCCTCTATTAGCGAGTAGCTAGTAGTGCTATAGCAACTATTATTATATATAAACTCCGCCTCGAGCAGCTAGACTACCTATTCTTATAGCGAATCGCTAGCATATGCTTATAGATACTTTTCTAATATCTAGTATATCCTTTCTAACTACCTATCGGTCTAGGGATAGTATATAGTAGAGAGGTAGCGCTTAATAGCCCTCTCTCTTATAAACTCTTCTTAAAATTAGCTAGTTAGGAGCTTATCTTAGTTACTAATAATGCCCTCTAGAGTACTAAAATAGCATTTAACCCGTTCGTAGATAATCTATACTAACTTAGCGGCTATTAGCTGCTTTATTATTAGGATAAATATAGCGAACTTAGTTATTTAGCATATAATAATAAGAACTATATTACATTCTCCGCCCGCATGCCGAGAGCTCGCTAGCAATCCGGTGATAAAGTCCATACTTATTTCCTAGAATAGGTATATAAATAAGGGTAGTAGTTATAATTTCCTATAAGGCTTATGCCTTAGAACGCAGTTCCCCTGGCATATATAGCACCCTATAACGTAATTATATATATCTATAGCTAAGTTTAGCTAATAGAAGTTCCTTAAGATTAGCTTAGTAGTCTTATTCACCCCTATATAACCCGCCCTGCGGTTATCGTGGTATTAGCGAAGGATCTCTAGCCTCAGAGACCCTTCTTATAGTATCTCTAGCCGTCCCTTATAGAACAGGGTTCCCTAGCTATTAATTATATAGCCCCTATAATCGCTAGCTAGTCTATAAGCCCTCTCTAATTGCATCTAGTAGTATAAGTCGTTAGCCTGCAGTCTGCAGATAAGATTTTCTATTGCTTTAGAGAGTTACTAACTATCTGCTATTTCGCTTATTATAAGCTCCCTTATAACCTAGCGTGGGATATATTGCTATGCTATAATAACCCTAGCTCTAAACGAGTCCTCTTAGTTAATAACCTCTCGCTAAGTATTCTCTATATTACTCCTTGCTCTTTAGCATCGGGTTATTATAGCTACTATAGTTATAGTAATATTAGCGCGCTATAGAGCGTAATGCTAACTAGAGACTAAGGCGTCTCTGCCCCCGGAGCTATCTATCTAGAAGGGGTACCTTATACTAGCTCTTATAGTATTAATAAATACTTTTGAGGTCTCTATACTACCTTATAGTATAGTAATATTTATCTAAAGGTCTGCTAGTAATTTGCTAATAAGCCTTAGCTTCTTCGCTAGGGTCGGGAGTATATTATTATACTTCACCTCCTCCCTATATAGTCTAGCCTCCTAGATAGATTATCTACTAGGTTTATAACCCCTAACTTATACTCTAGGTCGAAGTTAAATGCTAAGAGTTTATATACCTATCTAGTAATCCTTCCCTAAAAGTCCTGCATAGGCGTGCTAATAACTCCCTTTAGCACCTAGTGATCTATTAGAACTATAAACTTCTTCGATATACCCTAAAGGTAATAAGCCTAATAGTCTAAACTCTCGACTATAGCGAGAAGTTCCTATTAGCCTGCTCCCTAATATTACTCTATATCGCTAAGCTTCTATAAGTAGTAGGCGACTAGTTGCTACTAACCCTTAACATACTATAATAAGATACTAGATATAGCCTTTATAGAAGTATCTATCTTAACCCTTATCTTATAAGTTAGGTCCTAGTATTAGAGAATAGTCGCTAAGCAGAAGGCGGCTTGAAGCCGCTCGAAGGCTTATTAAGCCTCTTCTAGCTAGTAAAACTCGCCTCCTTTCTTATTATTCTCGCTACCCTTTAGTAGGGATATTATTAGGGCTATAATACCCGAATATCCTATAATAAACTTATAATAGAAGTTATAGAATCTAAGGAAGATCTAGATATCTTAGTATATCTTTAGCAGCTTCTATTTAGTAATAGCTTAGATATGAGTTTAGTTTATTAATATACCCTCAGGCGTGATAATATATCCTAGGAACTCTACCTGCTATTAGTAAAACCTATACTTACTAAGCTTAGTATAGAGCTCCTACTAGCAAAGCCTGCAGAGCACTTAGAGAAGGTCCTTCGTATGCTGCTCTCTTATCTCTAAGTAAACTATAATATTATTTATATAAGTAATGCAATAGGTATCTAGCAGCTTAGCGAGCGCTTAGTAAATATATGCCTAGAATATAGCTAGGGCGTTTATAAGTCTAAATAGTATAACTATATATTTAAAGTACTTATAACGCATCCTAAATGCTATTTTCTAGCGATCCTCTAGCTTAATATAAATATAGTAGTATATATCTTAAATATCGATTTTCGAGATCTATTTCGCTCCCTGAAGCTTATCTAATAGTTTGCTAATAAGAAGGAGTAGATATTAGTTCTTTATTATTACCTTATTTAAGCCTTAATAATCTATATAAAAGCATAAGGACCTATCTTTCTTAGGTATAAAAAGGATAGGGGCGCCTACCTCGCTAGTTAAGGGTTAGATCCGCCCTATTGCTTAGTTATTAGCGATATATCGACGAAGTTCTTCTAACTAATGCTCGTTTAATAGGTAGATAGGCCTATATAGGGGTTTCTTCCCTTCGATCAAATCGATAGTATATTCTATGCCCTCTAGGACTAGGTATTGCTTTGCTAATTATTTATTAAATATTACTTATTCACTAGATAGTTCTAGGAGTAACTCTATATCGCCCTCTAGGATATCTTCTTCTTCTAAAGCCCCTATTAGTAGCTTATAGGGGGCGATATTCCCTAATATATATATAATATAGGCTTTCTAGCTATTCTTAACGATCTCTTATATAAATACTAATAGCTTAGCGATACTAAAGCATTCGTATTCCTAGGTATTTATCTAAATATTAATTATAATACCCTCTCTTCTTATAGAGTATTATAATAAGAGAAGGTCCCCTGCTCCCTTAGGTCGGGGGGCTTTAGCGAAGAGTTACTATATCTTCCTCGCTTCTCCTCCTAAGTTAATAAGGAAGAATATTAACTAGTATATATTCTAGCCTATTATAGATAACCTATTAAATCCTTTTAACGTAGGGGTAATAGCTGCTATAGGTCGTAGTTATAGGGACTTAGCTAGTTAGCTGCTAATAATATTAACCTAGGAATAGGAATCTATATCTACTACTACTTCTTATTTAGTAATATTCTAGAGAACGATCGCCTATCTTTTTATAATAGCTCCCTTTAGGAGGGTATCTAGTTCTAATTTAGGCGTAGGGGTTACTAATATAATCCCCTAGCTTACTTATTTTCTAATAAGTTGAGTTCCTTAACTCTTAAGGATTAGATTATATTAATCCTCGCCTTCTTAGTAAGTGCTTAGTATCCTACTAGCGTTTCGTTTGCGCTTTATCTCATATATTTATCCGGGTAGTCTGCCCTCTTATACCCCTTTTGCTTATAGCTAAAGCATACTACGTAATTAGATATTATAGGTTATATACTAGGGCTAGATATAGACCTATTCTAGTTAGATCCCTATATCGCGCTACTAACCTATTAATAAGGTATTAAGCTTTGCAAACCCTGCGTTATCTTCTAGCTAGAACCCTGCTAGCCTATCTTTTAACTTAACCTCGCTACTAGGGGCACCCTTAGGTTATGCTCTTCCCCTATATACTATTTCTTGCTTTTGCTTTATAGAGGTTTACTACCCTATTAGCAATATATCTCCTATAAGTATTTAGCTTCTATAGCTATATCTCTCAGCCTCTATATCTTAACTTTCTAATATTTAAGTTCCCTACGTAAGAATAGGGCTAATCGGAAGTATAGTATATAAGCCTTAGCCTTGCTATCTTCTATACTAACTATACCTAAGTCCTAATATATCGCTAGCTATTTAGTAAAGAACTATATTAGTAACTATATCTCCTTCTACCTTATTATATCTAGCTTCTTATAGTACCTTTGCTCTTAAAGCTCGGGGTTAATATAGCGTTAGTAAGCAAATGCTATAAAGTCGGCTTATGCTAGGTCTCCTTCTAGCCCTGCTCTATAGTATTGCTACTAGGTCTATAGGGACGGGCTTATCTTTATAAGTACCTATTAGACCTGCTGCTCCGGCATATTGCTAGTATATAGTTAGTTTCTATCCTTAATCGCTTAGATCTAGTTACTAACTTAGTCTATAGTAAAGTCCTTAGTTATAGTATAGTAGTTATATATAGGGGGCTTTTTATATTCTCTCTGCGAGTATCTTAGCGCTAAGCGATTAGCGAGTTCTCGCAGCAGGGTAGTAGTCTATTCCTCGTGCTACTATTATTATAGATATATCTATTCTATAAGGCTCTCTTATTATTTCTATAGCAACCCTATAGCCTAGGTAAGGATACTAGAGATGCTAGCTTCTCGGGGCGTCCCAGGCGAGATATTTTATTAGCTACTGCTCGCTATTCTTTCGCCCCTCGAGGGGTAGTCTGCCTAGTCTAGCGCTAGCTAGGACCTAGCCTGACCCCTCAGAGTTATTCCTCCTGCTATATTATTACTAGGGTTATCTATTCCCCTAGCGTAATATCTACGCTATATTTCCTATATCTTAGGGCTTAGCGAATAATTAGTATCTTATTAGCTAAGACCTTATTAGTTATATTCTATATACCTAGCCCGGAGTTTATTATAATTAAACTCTATTACTAAATTATTAATATATTATTACTAGTTCGCTTTAGATATTCTAACTAGCGCTAGTTTCTCGAATCGAGGTAGAAGTAATAGAATTATAAAGAGTATAGCTAAAGGCTTAAACTAGGAAGGGCTAGAATATTAAAACGTAGGTATCTATTATTATATTAGACTATTACTTAACCTTCTAAGTTCTTCGCTTATAGAGTTTTCTCTAAGGTATATTTATTCGCCCCTAACTTGCTAACGTTTTGCTGATAGCGTGGCTCTGCATCCTGCGCCCGCCACTGTTCCTTACAATATAAATTATATTTTAGAAGCGCTTAAATAAATCATATTAAGTAGTACTTAAATCTAAATATAAAAGGAAAAGCTACGTAAAATATAGAGAACATATATTTAAAATATAATATAATATAGGTAGTATTTAACAGTTAGGTAATATTTTAAAATAGAATTACTTGAATATAATTATTCTTATTGTTATCTTACTAGAGCTAATCTCTAATTATATTAATACTAGCTATAATATCTATAAAAGCCTATAGTATAATTAGTCTCTTCTCTCTAAAAGTATTATTCTAAGTAAATATAGTACTACCTATTTTATTAATAACTTTAATCTTCTTATCTTAAGATTATATTAATAGCTTCTATTTAAGTACTTTATAGAAGCTAGTAGTTCCTCCCTATTTATACTAAGGAAGAGTTAATAAATCTTGAAATACCCTTTAAATACGAAATATGGTTTTAGAATAGAGAGTTTAATTTTAGAGGGTGTAGCTTATATCTAGAACTTCTATATTGATATTATCTTAGAGGTAAAGCTAAGTATTAAAGATTAGTACTATAAGCTTAATTATATACTATATTATAGTAATATAGAATATAATATTAGTCTTAAAAAGCTAGATTATAAGAGTAATTGTATATTCCTTAGATATAAGCTAATTTTATTTTACTTTATAGTTCCTATAAGCTTTAGAAAGCTCTATAAAAGCTATCTTCTAAATCATATAATAAAGGACTAGATAACATAATACTATAATATATTTACTTAGAGTATCTTAATTTATATATACTCTTATATCTAGTTAATAACGCGCGGGGGGTAAGGATTAAAAGCCCTTTATAAGTTAAATATAAAGTATACATAATTACTTATATTAAAAAAGTAATTCTAAGATATACTTCTGAATCTATTTCTATATATCTATTTTATAGAACTAGCTAGGATTTATTTAACTTTCTAGAAAGCTAATACTACTTTCGTAAATCCTAGTTACTAGTTATAAAAAATAAATACTTAAGATACCTCTTTAGATTTGAACTTATAGATAAAGACTATAAACATATTTCTAAATTTCTAATTTTATTTAAAAGATAGATATAATAACAGAAATAACTCTTTATTAATAAGCTCTATTTTAAGATTAAACGTTTGGCTATTATACTAAAAATTAAGATAAGGTTCTAATATTAAATTAAGGAATCTGGAATTAGAACAGAGAATTCCTCCCTATATATAAAAGAGCTAAATAGTACCTTAGAATATATAAAATAAGAGGTAATTAATAGAGGTATTAAAATAAGAGTAGGAATAAGGCTTCTTAATAATACATAGGTAGAAAGCGCTTATATAGGTATTTACCTGTATAATATAAGCCTAAAGAATCGTATACGTAACTCTTCCTAAACTAAGTAGAAGATTAATAATTTTAAAATTACTACTATTAGTATAAACTGAAGCTAGTTTTAAGCCTCTTAAGAGACCTTTAATTATATTAGAGATAGATCTAGATATATAGTTATAAAGCTAATTTATTGTAATAGGAAAGGGAATAAAGTAAAGGTAAAAGGGATTTTAAGATTGAATTAAGGGAATATATTAAGTATCTCATAGGCTATGTTATAAACGCTTAAAACCTATATTAGATATAGATTCCAAAGATTAACTAGGTAATTATAATATAGAATATCACTGTTAATAAGTATAAATTCTACTTATTTAAAGACAAAGCAGATATTATAGAGTATATTATTATATAGATATTATTAATAGAATTATAGAGGCCAAATAGCGCTACTAATACTGTTTTGCAGTAGCTAGGTAACCTTAAGGGTATAGAAGAGTTATTAGTTGATTTAGAGACCTTAGCTTAACTAACTTAAGATATTAACTTAAAACAGAGTACTATTAAAGTTTAATCTAAAGTAGTAGGTGGTTTAATAACTCTGAATAAAACCCTCAAGCTTAAAGATATTTTAGGCATAGAGAGTAAAGAACTATAGAGTATACAAGATATTATAAGAGCGGAGTATATTATACTAACCTCTAAATTAATTACTATACTAGAGATAGAACTAATACATAGTAACTTATAAGTAATATATTAATCATATTATATTATGAGAATAGGACAAGCTTAATATAATAGAAGCGTGGCGTAATAGAGAATAGTAGATTTATTAGTAATATAAGTAGAGGGATTATAGCTCAGTAATAAGATATAGCCGCTATATTTAAAAGTTAGAACTAGGGGATAGGGTATTTATAATTCTACTCTATAGTAATAAGTTAATACTTAATTAGGATAATCCGTTATATAAAACGTCTTTAAAACTATTGTATCTAATTAGTAGAGGGTAATTTAGGATGGGGATTACTTATATCGAACGCTATATTTAGAACTTAGCATAATACTTAAATTAGGCTATAAGGCTTAAATCGATATATAAATATACATCTTATATTAATATCTTTATTAACTTGCCTTAAGAAGGGAGAGACCTTTGAAGCTTACTTTTAAAGCTCTAATAAATATTTAAATAGGTAAAATAAGATAAAATATTAATACTACTTTAAATAGGGACTTAGTATGTTATTAACATTAAAGATATATTAACATCATAGTTACGCTATAGCTCCTTTATAAAAAGACTATAATAAATTCACCTAGTTTATAGGTATAATTTAGGATATACTATATAGATATTTTAACTTATACCCGCTACTAGTTAAGGAAAATAATATAGGAACCCTATATATTCCTACTTAGAAGTAAACCCTCTAAATATTATGAAGTCGGGCGCACGCTATACTAGGGCGAATTATATTAGAGCTAAATAGGCTATTAAGGCTCTTATAGCCTAAAAAGGCTACTATATAAGATAACTCTTTAATCTAAAAGATGAACCTTCTACTAAGGTGCTATAAAAGCTACTATTTAAGATAACTCCCTAACCTAAAAGGTTAAGCTTATAGTAAGGTATTATAAATACTACTATATAAGAGATACCTTCTTAACTAAAGAGATCTTTCTTAAGAGGTTCTTATAGCTAGAAGTATAAGAAGCTCTATAAATAGAGCCTTATATTTCTCTCTCTTCTTTATTTAACTGATCACAGATTCTCAAAGATATTAGTACTAGATCTTATACATAAAAATATTAAGCTTATATAAGGTATACCTTTTAATATTAATAATATATGAGAGATTATTAGAGGGTTTAGTATTAATATAATTAATAAAACCCGCTCTTTTATTAACTACTCTATTATATATATGTAGAGAGTATATTATTAATATAGCCCTTAAGAGTACTCTTATTAATACCCCTAGAGGGGTTACTTATAATTATATTATAGCTAAGTAAGCGGACTTAGTAGTAAAAGCTAGGCGGGTTATTATATACTCTATAGAGTAGCTCTTTTTTAAGTAGGTCCTCCGCACTATTAAGGTAGAGGTAGCCTAGGCCTATTAGGGGTTAGTAAGTATAGCTCATGCTAAATAGAGAGAGCGTTGCTAATAACGGCATAGCTATAAAGGCGTTAGCTAAAGAAGAGGACTATGAAGATAGTAACGACTTCTATAGATATTATACTAGTAGATAAAGCGGTAATAGAGGTAGTATTAGTAGCGCAGGTAGTGCGCGAGAGGATACGTCAATAGGTTTATATTCTATTAAATAATTAAAAACCACGTTATTATTAATATAAAGTTATAGATTATAAGGCTATCTATTAGGGTATATATAAATATAACTATAGTTAGGAGAGGTAGTTAGTAACTATAATTATATAACTAAAGGCTATATATTACTAGGAGGCGCGGAGTTAGAAGGTCTATTGGACTTAAGTAGGTAAAATCACTATATAGTAGCTAGAGGCCTTAGCTATAATATAATAACTCGCTATAGGGTCCCTTATAAGCGTATTAAGAAGAGCCCTCTTGAGAGCTATATTAATAATATATACTCTACATATAATAGAGTAGTCAATAAAGGAGCGGGTTTTATTAATTATATTAATATTAAACTCTCTAGTAATCTCTTATATACTATTAGTATTAAAGGAGATATCTTATATAAGCTTAGTATTCTTATATATAGAGTTTAATATTAGTATTTCTAATTATTTATTATAAGTTGAATAAAGAAGAGAGTGAGATATAAGGCCCTACTTATAGTATTAGAGCTCCTTATACTTCTAGCTATAAGAACCTCTTAGGAAAAGCCTCTTTACTTAAGGAGTTGTCTCTTATATAGTAGTATTTACCTCGCTAGAAGTTAACCTTTTAAGTTAAGGAGTTATCTTATATAGTAGCTTTAATAGTAATTTATTAGAACGTTTAATAAGGGTATTACTATGAGAACCTTAATAGCCTATCTAGCTCTAATATAATTAGCTCTAGTGCGGCGTATATCTAACTTTATATAGTAATATTTAGAGGCTTTATTTATAAGTAGGAATATATAGAGTTCCTAGATTATTCTCCTCAACTAGTAGAGGGTATAAGTTAAAATACCTATATAGTATTTCCCGATTTATACCTATAGACTAGGTGTATTTATTATAGTCTTTTTATAAAGGGGCTATAGCGTAACTACGAACCTATTCAGGATTCTAGGAGCTTATCTTTATAGGTAAGCTTAATAAAATAAGCTTACTTATTCTATATATCTTAAAAGATCATAATACTATTAAGCTTAATTTAAACTTTACTGTATTATATTAAGTTAATTAAAATACCTTTCAGCTTATTAATAAGCTTCTCTATTATAATAACTTAATATAAGTCGCTTAAGAGAAAGGAGAATAAGATATTACAACTAGCCTCTAGCTACTATATAGTGATTCTACCTACTTAAATGCAATAGACCTTCTAACTTCGCGCTTCTTAATAATTTATATAGCCTTCGGTTACGTGATCTCTAATAGCCTCCTAAGTTGCTAACTACCTCTCATAATTATAGCTACACTTATATTTACCTATAGCCTCACGATCTTTAACTTTATACCTTAATAATAATATAGGTTTTGATTATTTAATTACTATAGACTATAAAGCTATTAACTTATACTCTTTTTTTACCTATATTACTATTAAATAGAGTATTTCCAAATAATACAAAATGCAATACAAATACAAAATAGATAATATAAATATAAATACAAATATGTATTTGTAATATATTAGGAGGAAACTCAAAATATATATATTTATATTATAATATAAATATATATATGTATTTCTATTTTCTATATTATAATATGTTAAATTAGCTAAATGAATTAGTAATACTAAAGTAAGATATTTTAGAACATATATTTTATTTAGCTTATAATTAATATATTAAGCTTAACAAGATAACGTTTCATTCTAATATATTAAGAAGAAAGATATTTCTTAGGATAGGAATTTAGAATTAAACCTTATAAATTAGGAATACTTATGATAGTAATAATAGTATTATTATTATTATTATCATTATTATTATTATCATTATTATTATTATTATCATTATTATTATTATCATTATTATTATTATCATTATTATTATTATTATTATTTTAATATAATTCCAGTATTGAAAGATAAGTATTGTAGTCCTTTCTATATAATATAATCGTATTAAACTTTATATAGGTTATAGAAAGGAATACTTTAAGGATTACAATATATTCTATAATAGTAAGCTAGTTAAACTATTATATATAATTGTATAGACGTCATTAATGATAGCTATATATTATTAATATCTAAAGCTAAATTATCTATCTACTTACTAATATTAATAAGTTAGTTGTATTACGTAATAGAACTAAAATAAAGTTAGATTTTCTTTGTATAATTTATTTATAATAACCTACTTATTTATTTCACTTACTATTATAGTAGTAGAAGCTAGGTTTAATTATCTAAGTAATTAGTAGCATTATCATTAAAAGAAAAACAAACCTTTATATATATAATCATAGAAGATAGTTAGTACTATCAAAATACTAATATAATATAATATAATAATACTAGTAGTAATACTAAATTAACTTACTCTATATTATATATAGATCTACTTATTAATTATTCTATTAGTATCAGATAATAAGCTAGTCTTAACTATATATATTAGGTTAGGAGTTACGCTATAGCCTATTTATAAAAATACTATATAAGTAGTTTAACCTATACTCTCTACTAGTTAAGGAAAATGATATAGGAGCTCTATATATTCCTATTTACAAATAAACCCTTATATAAAGTTACATATACGATATACTAGGGCTAGTTACATTAGAGCTAAATAGGCTCCTAAGGCTCTTATAGGAATACCCTTACTAAACCTTCTAGTAAGGTATTATAAAACCTACTACGCGAGATAACTCCTTAACTTAAAGGGTTAACCTTTTAATAAGGTATTATAAATACTATTATATAAGAGATAACTCCTTAACTAAAGAGATCTTTCCTCAGAGGTTCCTATAGCTAGACGTATAAGAAGCTCTATTATTATAAGTAGGGCTTTATACCTCTCTACCTTCCTTATCCTTATCTAATTTATAATAAATCCTTAATTATATTAATACTAGACCTTACATATTAAAAGGCTAAGCTTATATAAGGTATACCCTTTAATATTAATAATACATAAGAGATTACTAGAGAGTTTAGTATTAATAGAATTAATAAAACGTGCTCTTTTATTAACTACTCTATTATATATAGAGAGTATATTATTAGTATAGCCCTTAAGAGGGCTTATATTAATACCCCTAGAGGGGATATATATAATTATATTATAGCTAAATAAGTAGACCTAGTAGTAGAAGCTTAGCGGGTTATTATATACCCTATAGAGTAGCTCTTTTTTAAGTAGGTCCTCCGCACTATTAAGGCAGAGGCAGCCTAGGCCTATTAGGGGTTAGTGAGTATAGCTTATACTAACTCATTAAATATAGAGAGAGCGTTACTAGTAATACCATAGTGAAGATAGTAACGGCTTCTATAGACTAGCGGATAAAGTAGTAATAGAGGCAGTAATAGTAGCGCGGGTAGTAAAATAGAGGATAAGTCGATAGTTTTATAGTCTATTAAATAATTAAAAACTACCTTATTATTAATATAAAGTTAAAGATCGTGAGGCTATTTAGTATAACGGGTATATATAAGTGCAGCTATAGTTAGGAGAGTTATAATCACATAACTAAAGGCTATATATTGTTAGGAGGCGCGGAGGTAGAAGTTGTATTGCACTTAAGCAGGTAAAATCACTGTATAGTAGCTAGAGGCCTTACCTATACGTATAAGTAATAATAATAGTAATTTACTACTATTACTACTACTTAATATCTATTATCTTACTTTTTTATAAATAAAATAAAGATATCTAATTAATAATTATATAGAGAGTATATAAGATACTCTAGTTCATAATATATCATAAATAGTAGTAAGTTAATTATATTATAATATAGTATTATATAGTAGAAATAAAATGGAGTTAGATTGTCTTTTCTTAGTATATTTATAAAGAACTATAGAATTATTCTATTTATTCTTATAGTAATAGTCTAATAGAAGCTAGCTTTATATACATAATTAATATTATTAGTAAGAGAAATAGATTTAGAATATAATAATAAGTGGGAGAAAAATAATATTTATTATCTTATATATTTAATTAATAGTAGCTCTTAAGATTATACCTTATATAACTTCCTTATATATCTAAATATTATCTATCATCTATTATTATAATAAGCAATAAGTATTATTATTTTGTATTTAGAACAATAATATCTATAGTAAATATATCTTCTTAATGCTTTACTATTTAATATGGATAATATATTACCTAAGTAGTACTTAGTAATAGTAATTATTATTTAAATATTAAGACTAAGTATTAAGCTAATACTACTCCTTAGTGCTTTTTATTCTTTAGTATTACAATAGTATATTATATATATTGATTATATTTATATATAATAGTTATTTATTAAATAGTATATCATAATTATGCTTATATATTTAATATGCAATATATAAAGTTTAACATTATATTATAATATCTATATTACTAACTACTATTAATAGTATAAAAACGTACTCTGTATTCTAAAGTATAATATATATTCGCTAGGTAATCATAAGTTAATAATAATAATAATATTAAACATATATTCTTATAACCTGATATATGAGTAGTATTACTTAATACGCTATAACTAACCTATATATATATTACTAGTATAAGATATAAGAAAAGACTAAACTACTGAATATAATATATAATAGTTGGATTATAAAACTAAAATAATACAATATTAAAGATTTCTTTATTTAAAAGTACATTAGAATAAAACTTCTCCTTAAGTACTATATAAGTATATGATATGACTTACTTATTAAGCTACCTATAGACGTATATATATTAGTAGATTTAATTAAGTTTATATATAAGTCTTATATTATTATATAATATATCTAAAATTAATATAGGATATTACTATACTTTATTTAATATATGTCTATATTTCTAATTTAGTAAAAAGTCTTATATTACCTATTATACTAATTCCCTAACATAGAAATCCATATTATAAGATTATAATTGTATATAATATTAGTATTATAATATATTATATAGAAATACTTTATTTCTACTTAATTCTATCAAATAGAATAAGAAGTTAAAGAATCTTTAGAAATTTATTCCTCTTTTAGGAATATACTTAGCAAGCTAATTACGTAAGTTTATATAACTTTAATTCTAGCTTCATCTATATATATATTCTATATTAGTAATATATACATATATATAAGTTAATATATTATGATACAAAACTATAAATATAAGTATACATATATTTAAATTTGTAATATATTAGAAACTTCTAAAATACAATCATAAGTAAATATAATATATTAGAGGCCTTTAATGTAAAAATACAAACACATAAATTTGTATTTTTATACTATGTATTTTAGAAATACTCTAATCATATGTATCCAAACTAAGCGTATTAAAGAGAGCCCTCTTAAGGGCTATATTAATAATTTATTATCTATATATAATAGAGTAGTTAATAAGAGAGCCGGTTATATTAATTATTTTAGTATTGAACTCTATAGTAATCTCTTTTATATTCTTTATATTAGAAGTATACCTTATATAAGCTTAGCGGGTTTATATATAGGTTTTAATATTAATATCCTTAATGATTTATTATAAGTTATAGAGATAAAGAAGAGGGAGAGATATTAGGCCCTACTTATAGAGCTTATTATACTTCTAGCTATAACAATCTCTTTAGAAAGACCTCTTCATTTAAGGACTTCTTTCTTATATAGTAATATGTATAATATCTTCTTAGAGGCTTAACCTTTTAGGTTAAGGAGTTATTTTATATAGTAGCTTTTATCTTATTAGAAGGTTTAATAAGGGCGTTTTTAAGCTATAAGAGCCTTAGTAGCCTACTTAGCTCTAATATAATTAGCTTTAGTATAGCATATATCTAACTTTATATAAGGGTTTATATCTAAGTAGGAATATATAGAGTTCTTATATTATTTTCCTTAACTAGTAGAGGGTATAAGTTAAAATACCTATATAGTATTTTCTAAGTTATGCTTGCGAACTAGGTAATTTTAGTATAGTCGTTTTATAAGGGGCTATAATATAACTATGAACTTAAGATATTATAACTAGTTCCTCTAAAGTATAATAGTATATAGTTAAAGTATTAGAATATATTATAATACTCTCTACTATAAAAACTTATCTTATTATAGAGGAGCTAAGTATTAAACTTTAAATATTTATAACTAAAGCTCTTAGTACCTATAAAGATAAGGACTGAAAGTATTTTAATAGTTTAGGTATTATTATTATTAATAGTTAAGGAGGGCGATCTAGTATGGACCTAAATCTTAAGGTATAATATTTAGTTAAGAATAAACTAAAGCGCTATATTATAGTTATTAGAGGGAGGGTTTATAAGAAGAGGAGTAGTAGTAGTTATATTATACTTAAAGCTCTAGAGTAAGGCCTTATCAATATCTTAAAGCTTTATTATACTCCTTATTAATAATAATATTATTATATGAGACTTAATTATGTGCCTTTTTAGTAGTATCTCTAGTAGTATAGATATTACCTAAATACTTCTAAAGCTCCTAATTCTTATATTATAAACAAAGAGTAATATTATAAAGTATATAAAAGTTATTACCTATTATAATATATTTAAAATATAAAGCTTAAGACTTAATATCTTAAGTAGCTCTCTTTATAAGCTAGTTTTAAATCTAAATAAGAGTTACATTAGAGTTAATTTTAGAATAACTATATTATATTCTTAAGAGTAATAATAACTTTTTAACTTTTATTTAAGTAATTATAAATAATAAGGAGGAGGTTCAGAAATTTCTTTATTTTAAGCATAATACTCTAGGCCAGACTCTTATATCTATTTATGTTTTGGTCTATAATTAAGCCTTTAATAAGATACTTATAGATAGACTTATTTAGGTTAAAAGCTTTTAGATCCTTATGTAGAGGAGTATTATACTTAGGTAGTATAATATAATATATTAAAGAGCCTTGACATAAAGCTCTAGAAGCCTTCTAGTATTGAGTATAAATATAGTTATAGCTTTATAACTATAGCTAGCTAATTAGAACCTATTCTATAGATTAAGAATAAAGTAGAAGGAGTATATTAATTCATTCTAAGTCGGTTAGGGTAAGAATTAGTTAGCCTAGCGCTTAGTTAGTATTATACTTATATTTAATTAATTAATAGAGTAAGAGTAATAATTAATTAAGATATTATACTTCTATCTCTAGAGAATTAAGTAATGAATATAGAATATTATTATTAAAAGTAAAAGGGTAAAAGTTAATATGCTTTAATTATGCTATAATAAGTAGATTCTATATTAAGAAAGAGAAAGTGTAGCTATAGGTAAGCCTAGCTATAGAAGGCTAAAGAGTTGCCTAGACGTTATATAACTTAAAATTTAAAAAGGTCCAGCTTAGCGCTATAATACTATATCTAAGCGCCGCTAGCGATATAAATATTCAATAAAGCGCATATATATAAATATAAACTATAATTAAAGTCTAAGCCGTATAGTGGCTTTTCTAGGCCACGAGAGCCTTAGTAGCCCGTTTAGCTCCGATATAATTAGCCATAGTATAGCGCGCATCCGACTTTATACGAGGGTCTACTTCCGGGTAGGAATAGATAGGGTTCTTATATTATTTTCCTTAACTAGTAGAAGGTATAAAATACCTATATAGTATTTCCTAGATTATACTTATTAACTAGGTAAATTTATCATAGTCTTTTTGCGAAGGGGCTATAGCGTAACTCCGAACTTAATTAAAGTCTAATTGTATATATATATATATATAACAAAGCGCGCCTAAGCGCTCTTAATATATAAGAGGTCTTAGTAAAATAACTACCTATTTATATCTACCTTTTCCCCTAGTCTTTTAATACTATAGATATAGTATTTATATATAAGACGTATACTTACTAATATCTACATATTTCTCTCTATTTATATAGGTTATATAATAAACTAGAAAAGTTACCTTAGTATATAATTTATGATCTGTAATTTATTTATCTTATATTAGCGATTTTTCTACCTCTCTTTCCACCTTTTTAGCCGTGCTAATATATATAGCCTCTAGCTACTATATAGTAATATTACCTACTTTAGTATAATAGACCCTCTAACTCCGCACCTTCTAATAAGATATATAGCCTTTTGATTAGCCCTAGTGCAGCGCGCGCCCGACTTTATATAATAATATTTGAAGGGTTTACTTATAAGCAGGAATATATAGGGTTTCTATATTACTTTCCTTAATTTGTAGAGGGTAAAGGTCAAAATACCTTTATAATATTTCCTAAATTATACCTATTAACTAGGTGAGTTTATTATAGTCTTTTTATAAAGGGGCTATAGCGTAACTACGGACTCTATATAACCTTTAGTTATATAATCCTCTCCCAATTATAGCTATACTTATACATAGCTATTATAATAGATAGCATTATAATCTTAAACTTAATATTTTAATACTAAATATAGTTTTTAACTATTTAAACTACTAAACTATCGACTTATCCTCTTATATACTACCTCTACTACTAATACTATTTCTATTACTACTTTATCCACTAGTTATTACTATCTTTCTAGTCCTCTTATTCAATTAGATTAGCTAATACCTTTATAGCTATATTGTTATTAGTAACGCTCTCTCTATATTATAGTTAATATAAGGTATACTTAATAATATTCCCCTAAAGGACTACCTCTACTTGAGTATTACATAGGACCCATTTTAAAGAAGAGCTACTCTATAAGATATATTTTAACTTACTTAGCATTCTCTATTAAGTTTAGTAATTTAGTTAGAGTATAAATATAAACCTTAAGCTCCCCTATAGGTGTATTAAGAAGAGCCCTCCTAAGGGCTATATAAATAATATACTTTCTATATATCTTAAAGTAAGTAATGAAGAAGTAGGTTTTATTAATTATATTAAGATTAAATTATATCGTAGTTTCTTATATTTCAATTATATTAAAAAGTATATTTTATATAAACTTAATATAATTATATATAGGGTTGAATGCTAGTATAATTAAGGATTTATTATAAGTTATAGAGATAAAGAAGAGTAAAAAATATAAACCTCTATTTATAAAGCTCCTCATACTTCTAGCTCTAAGAATATCTTAAGAAAGACCTCTTTAGTTAAGAAGTTATTTCTTATATTGGAGTATTTATAATATCTCACTAGAAGGTTAAATATGGGTATTAGTATAAGAGCCTTAATAGCCTATTTAACTTTAATATAATTAGCTTTTATATGATATATATTTAATTTTATATAGTAATATTTAGATAGTTTACTTATAAGTAAGAGTATATAAGGCTTTTATATTTTTCTTCTTAATTAGTTAAGAGTATAAGCTAAAGTACCTATTAAGTTTAGAATTACGCTATAGCCCCTTTATAAAAAGACTAATAAATTCACCTAGTTTATAGGTATAATTTGGGAAATACTAGATAGGTATTTTAAACTATACCCTCTACTAGTTAAGGAAAATAACATAAAAACCCTATATATTCCTACTTAGAAGTAAAGCCTCTAAATATTACTATATAAAGTTGGATACGCGCTATACTGGGGCTAATTATATTAGAGCTAAACGGGCTACTAAGGCTCTTATAATAAAGCTACTATACGAGATAACTCCTTAACCTAGAAGGTTAACCTTATAATAAGGTAAATACTACTATATAAGACATAACTCCTTAACTAAAGAGGTCTTTCCTAAGAGGTTCTTATAAGTAGAAGTATAAAAAGCTCTATAAATAGGGCCTTATAACTCCCCCTCTACATCATCCCTATAACTTATAATAAATCCTTAAAGATATTAATATTAAACCTTATATGTAAAAACACTAAGCTTATATTAAATATACCTTTTAATATAATAAATATAAAAAAGCTTACTAGAGAATTTAATATTAATATAATTAATAAAACCTACTCTTTTATTAATTACTCTATTATATATAGAGAGTATCTTATTAGTATAGCCCTTAAGAGGGCTCTCTTTAATACCCTAGGGGATCTTATAAGGTATAATAGTATTATAATTAAGTAAGCTAACTTAGTAGTAAAAGCTAAATAGGTTATTATATACCTTATAGAGTAGCCCTCCTTTAAGTAGGTCCTCTATATTATTAAGGTAGAGGTAGCTCAGGCTTATTAGGGGTTAGTAAGTATAGCTTATACTAAATAGAGAGAGCGTTACTAATAATAGTATAGCTAGCGGACGAAGTAGTAATAGAGGTAGTATTTAATAGTAATACGAGTAGTATACGAGAGGATAAGTTAATAGGTTTATAGTTTAAATAGTTAAAAACCACGTTATTATTAATATAAAGTTAAAGGTCGTGAGGCTATGAATAGGTATATATAAGTGCGGCTATAGTTAAGAGAGTTATACGTATATAACCAAAGGCTATATATTGTTAGGAGGCGCGGAGGTAGAAGGTCTATTACACTTAAGTAGGTAAAATCACTATATAGTAGCTAGAGGCCCTAAAGTACCTATATAGCATTTCCTAAAGTATATCTATAAACTAAGTAAACCTATTATAGTCTTTTTGCGAGGGCCTATAGTATACCTATAAGCTAAATATCTTTATATAATATATTTTAACAATATCCTAGTCTATAGTCTTTAATAAGTTATTTATAAGAGCTTTATAGATTATCCCGTCTTATTAATAAAAGAATATAAATAGTTTAAATACCTTTTTAAGCTATAATGTTTCTTCTTAATAGCTTTATCTCTTATAAAGAAACTTAATTTACTATATGACTCTCTTTCTATTATTTTTAATATTATAACTATAATACTAAGCTTAATATAAGTTATAAAATTAATATAATTTATATTCTATTATTAATAAAGTAATCCAAATACTAAACCGGTAAGTATAGAAATATTATTCTAATTAAAACTCTTATTTGAAAACTACTCTATATAAGCTTTTAATTTAGAAAAGCTTATAAAGTAATAATAATATATCTAGAGTATATAGCTATTAATTCTTTATGTTTTATAAGCTACTTATATATAAATATAAGCTATTTAATAAGGAAACCCCTTATAGTAAATAGCTATTTTATAGCCTTTTACGTATAATAGTAAGTTTGATATAGAGCGTAATTAATTATTTCAAAGAATATAATATTACTCTATTCTTATAAAATCTCAATATAGCTCTTATAATAGTCTCTTTTTATTCTTTAAATAAATATTTATTTCTATGAAATAGAAAGCAGCCTAAGCTACTGATTGCGAGGTTTTAGTTTAATCTGTTATTATTATTATTATTATTATTATTATTATTATTATTATTATTATTATTATTATTATTATTATTATTATTATTATTATTATTATTATTATTATTATTATCATTATTATCATTATTATAATACTATAATAGGTTTTCTATAATACTTAAAAAATACTTAAAAAGAGCTGTTATTTTATATTTACTTATATTTCATTATAATTATTAGAATTATTGTAATATATTGGATAGCTATAAGCTTATTATTATAACTTTACTTTATAGTCAAACTATATTTTTTATATTTAATCTAGCCTCTATTTATAAAAGCTATAAACTATTAAAGCTAGAAGAGTATATAATAGGATATAATATATATAGAGAAAGCTATATATACCTTCTCTAGGATTTTAAATATTAGTATATAAATCCCTCTATAATACCATACCTAAATAGCATAAGATTAATATAGTATTAGCACTTCTAAATTAGCATAATCTATATACTATATTTAGTAAGTAATACTGCTGCTATCTAACTTAATAATTAATATTATTAGTGAACCTAGTGAGGTTACTATTTATAGTAGTAGTAGTAGTAGGGTACAATGATCCTACCCTCTTTTTTAGTATTAGTAGGTTCTTTAGCTTTTATATTAGAAGTCACTTTCCTTAAAACCCCTCAGAAATCGGGCGGAATAATAGAGTTATAACTTTAGGAAAAAAACCCAGTTGCTGCGTGGGGACTAGTGGGGCAATTCACTGCGCTAACATTTCAAACCCCGGAGGAGGTGTAAGTGGGCTCACACTTTTGGCACCCCACTGCACCTTCTGGATCGTCAAGGCACTCGCCGCAGCATGCATGAGACCCGACCCACGGTCGCGTGTAGGAGGTACCTGCCAAATTTTGCAAGTGAACGAATATGTAACTAGCCAGTACGCCACATAGCTCCAGGTGAGCTACCTTCTAGATAAGATAGCTTGAGGTAGGTATCTTAGGTAGCTTCGCCATGGGTACCAGGCAAAGCAACAGCTCGCAGCCGGTGCCGGTTCTTACAGTTCATTTCTCCCTGGTATCTTTGGGTATCTCTTGAAAATATCTGCCCTTTGACGGGTCCTCTGCTCTTACTCTATGCATCCATTCAATCTTTACCACGGGGGGTCCTCCCTTCTGCGGAAGAGGGCCACATGCTTCTGGCCCTGATTTCGCGACACCTTCTTGCCCTCCTCTGTTTCCGACCTCATGACTTTGACGCAATCATCTGCTTCCTGCTCGTCCTCGGATATCCGCTCGAAAGAAGGATGGGCGTTGAAATGCTCCACCATCCATTGATGCAGGGGCTCAACGTCGGTGATTGTGTAAACGATGCCTCCTGGACGTAAGGCGAAAGCATACTCAGAGTTGAGCGTCGTCGAGACGATTCTCGCCTTGTGTTTGCGGGCCTTGAAGTGGGGATCAGGGAAGCAGATAAAGATCTTGCACAGCTGTGACTTCTTGAAGAAGTTAGGGAGGAACTTCATGCTGTTGGCTCTCAGGCAGCTGATGTTCTGATACTCGCCGGTGCCTTCATTCTGTGCGCGGAGCGCTTTGATACGCTCCTGGACGTACTCTGTGACTGAAGTTCTAATTTCGAGGCCTAGAAAAGACGAGTTAGGCAAGCATTGTGAGCAGCTACCAATGGACGTACCCAACACCAACGTATCTGGCATAAGTGGCGCCAGTGCAACTAGCAATCCTCCAAAGCCACATCCAATGTCTACGACCTCGATATTCTTCCGCAGACTGCGAACCTCGGTTGAATTGACAGCCTGCGTGATCGAGTCTGGATTCACTGTCTCTGCTGTCGCGGGATCGCTGGAAGATTCGTCTTGAGTAAAAAAAGCCGGGTAATACTTGGACCAATCCATCTCGTCCGGGCTTGCTGGGCTGCAGTAGAGCACAAGATTAGTATGCAAGTCGAGAAACAAGTGTATAGCTGGAGACTCAACTAGACCAGTTGATGGTCCGAAAAGGGGTTGGCATGAGCTCTTTGCCGGTAGAACTTCTTCTTGGGCAAGTCTACGACGCCTTCTTGGTTGCGCGCATTGCGATAGTCTTCGCGCTTTTGACTCTTGGGTTTATGAGTGACTTTACCCATGCTTATCTGATTGTGGAAATAGGAGGCAGCAGGTAGATTCAGAAGATGCGAGAGGCGATCTCGATGTTGTCTCGTCGTCGTTGTCGTCGTGGTTTGTCTCTTTGTGACGGGGAAATGTGATATGCTTCGATGTTCGAAATCAGCCTGTGTGTCTGAAGGCATGTTAAGACAAAAAAACAGTTGCGATCCAGCGTGGGCGCAGGCGGTGATGCATAGTGGGGAATTCGACAGAGGCGAGAAACCCAACTGGAAGGCGGTGACCTACAAGTGGACGCTGTAGGCAGGGTTCGCAAGGTACGGACTGGGGCCTAGCAATTACAACGGGCTGCAGTGGAATGAAATATAGGAACTCCCGTCGGATACCTTGCCTATGGTAGTGTGTCTGCCTTCTCTTCCAGGACGGACAGGAGGCTTCATTTCTCCAATGATTCTAGAAAGCATGTTGCCATTGACCATGCGATGTATTTGATAGCTTTCTATTGCAAGGCAAGGTACCTGACGGTGAACAAAAAAGATTACCTAGTTGAATCCTAACTATATGGCCTCTCACCTGCTTCTTCTACCCTGATTGCTATCACGGGCAGAAGAATGTTCGAACTCAACTTCTGCGTCGAGGTGCCCGTCAAGACGGCACCGCGCCCAAACTTACAAGACGTTAGCGTACGCGGTAAGCGATGGCCAGGTTAATTGGCGCATAAGGGGGTTCACTGCGTCACTGCGGGTGATCTGCTATTGTGTCAGGCACTCTATGAGGTTGGAAGTGCCCGGGGTTCTGCTGTGATTGCGGCCGAAATTTCGGAGTTAATAAGGCACGAGACGAATCTTTTGCAATGAAAGTGAGCCGAGTTGAAATTACTGCCTGTGGCTTAGGGAAGATACCGCAAAGTGGCCCAAACACTGAAATGCAGGAACAGCTTCTCAGCTTTAAGTCTTCCCCTCTGTGTTAGCCGACTGAAATGATGGACAGGCAAAGTTATCTGGGCAATATTGGCAGAGTGCGAGGCAAAGTGAGGTACGGTAAGTCAGCCAATGTAGGTAAGGTAGGGTCCCATACCTAAGGGAGCGGAAGTTCGTACCTTAAGTAAGATAGGCAATGCATTCCGCCTATTTCATCACGGAGGCGCCGGCTTCTCCACACTCGCACCTTGTGTACATCTCCCTTGGCCTAGAGTGACACCTCATATTACACCGAGATATTCCACCTTTTATCGCCGTCACATACTCTCTGGAGACCAACGCTCTCTTGACCTGGCACCATCTCTCCCGACGGAATCAAGCATTCACACGACCGAAGATGGCCCCCAAGTACCCCACCGACGCATAACACCTCATCAATCCTTTGTCTCTACACCACCTGCCCCGAACAAACCCTCCAATTCATTTCCCTTTTGGTCACTAGACTATCGTCTGCCACGTACGTTGGTACGAAGATCTTGAGACATCGCGTCGTTGCCACTCAGTATCATCCGCACAGAAAAGCTAATCGGGTGTCAGTTGCTGTACACATTTCGCATGGATTTTCAACCCCGACCAGTCTCGTGGTTCGATACCATGTTGACTTATTCGCTTCTTTCGCCTGACTACCCATCTTTTGTCAGCTATATCTCGGGCGCATTTGTACGCTAGCCGCAGCTTGTTGCCGGCGACCTCCCGCTAATACTGAAGCAGATTGCCCTCGGTCTCTTCTTCGTGATCCCCATAATACTCTTGATCGGTTTTGATCTCCTCGTATGGACGTACCGAATCTGCTGGAGCCGGCCGTGGAGCCAACCCCAAGAAGTGAAGCATCAGAAATTCAAACGCCACCTGAATGGTCAAGATATGCCGACAGTCAACGCAAACCTAGTTACAAAAAATGCGCGTGATCCGACCACCAAGTTACTTGTTTGAAAGGAAGAGGCTCGGGTGAGGTCGCGGCGCCTGTCCGAGACTGATGCGGCCCAAGGAGGTGGTCTTTTCGAGTGGTAGTTGGGGAATCGGGTCATGGGTCTGGGCTTCATCAGCGGATTCTCAAATGGGGCTGGCGTTTGGACTAATGGCAAACAAACGCATGCTTCTTTTAAGCCGGTCAGAGCGGAAGAATACTGAATGCGACGGACATTTCTTTCGACCTCCTAAAATAAGACGGGACATGGAAACGGCAGGCTTAGTGAATATACCCTGTCTCATCCACCGACAATCTTTCTCTAATCCGATATAAGTTCCATACCCTGATGCAAGTGATACATACGACCATACCCATTGGAGAACTCGGGATCCCGTCCGATCTTCCATAGATAAGCCAATGAGGGCTGGACTAGTAGTTGGGTCGGTGACGACCAGCGAATGCCCAGTGTTGTATGTTCTTGTTTTTTGATTTGTGCAATAAATTTCGAATCATTATGGTGTTTTGCGCATTTGCCGTGCAGCATCTCCAGTAGGTGCCTGCCTGCCTACGTGACTAACATGGAAGGCCTGTCAACAGTGTTGCGTTGCACCTCATTGAGTAGTGTTGTCCAATAGCGCTTCGACGGCCCCCCCGGGACAACCTCCAATGGGAAGGAAGCCTGCAGCGACGTAACAAAATTTCCGTCCTCCAACAACTCAACGCCCCCCTCGGCACGCCGTTCTTTCGAAAAGCCGCGGACGAACAAACGTTTGACTCGGCATCCTCCTTCGTCTCCCGAAAAAACTTTCATCATGCCGCAGGAGTCAAATCTATACGGCCAACCGCCGCCCAAGAAGCGCAAGAACAACATGGAGCTGACCAGCTCCCTTGACTTCACCGCGCAATTAACTTCGCTCATGTCAACACCCTCGACTATCCCATCTGCGTCAGCGCGATCTCGTCCATACCGACCGAAAAACGACGTATTGAGCAGCTCGAATTCCAAGCATCACGAAGTTACAATTTCCAGACCGAACACAAGCCACTCCTTCCGTACCACCCAGTTAAATCAGAAAGACCACATCGGTACCGAAGAAGACTCCTCAAGCTTAGCCCGAACACGGCGCAAGATGGAAGAGAAAGCCCGTCTCTACGCCGCCATGAAGCGCGGCGACTACGTTCCCAGAGAAAACGAGGCCGCGCCTCTAATAGACTTTGACCGCAAATGGGCCGAGACCGAAGAGACGGGCAAGGACGAGACAAACGGGGCCTCCAGTTCAGGCTCCGATAACGACGACTATGACAATGGCGGAGAGAGCGGGGATCAGGAACTTATCGAGTATGAAGACGAATTTGGACGTCTGAGGCGAGGCACCAAAGCAGACAAGGAACGTCTTGAACGCCAACGCCGACGTGGCCTGCTGGGCGCAGAAGAGCTGGAGCGTATGTCCGCTCGGCCCGCGCCGCCTTCAAAGCTACTCTACGGGGACGCCATCCAGACCATGGCATTCAACCCTGACGACCCTCATACAATGGAGGAGTTGGCGCGCAAACGCGACAGGAGCGCAACGCCACCCGACATGAAGCACTACGACGCCGACAGCGAGATTCGTACCAAGGGAACAGGATTCTACAAGTTCAGTAAGGATGAGGAGACGAGATCCAAGGAGTTTCAGAGCCTCGAGGAGGAACGGCTGAAGACAGAGGCGGCAAGAAAAGAGCGCGAGGAGAAGAAGGAGGCAAGACGGAGGGAGATCGAACAGCGGCGGAAAGTCGTCGAGTCGAGGAGGGCAAAGAAACTTGCCGACAGCTTCTTGGATGGGCTTGCCGCCAACATGAAAGAGGGTGACGTGGCGAAATAGCAAGCAGTACGTCAAAAGTACAGAAATAGTTGTTGGGCTCACAAGATCTGCCAATTCCAGTGGTGCATATTGCTGCTTTCGCTCGCGTGGAGTTGTCGTTGACGGTAGCAAAGTGCCAGGTGAGAAGGCAGTGGAAGCTAGCTACTTTCGCTTGACATCACGGGCAGCAGCGACGCCATATTGAGTAGTACTAGTAGTCGCCGCAGGTGCAACGGAGCAAGAGATCAGAGTTTTCATTACCTCTTGATTCTTCTCACTTCAGTTCTGAACTAAAACTAACAATTTTTGACGTGCATGGCCAAACGAATCCGCAACATCAAATTCTGAAACGACATGCTAAGCCGACCTAGAACCAGAATTTTACTCCATGTCCTCGTCGTCCGAGGAGGCTGCTTGGGAGCGTATTGGCCCGCCATAAGTACTCCCCAAAACATGTAAAATCGCCAGCCCACTGCGCCAAGTGAATGACGCCTAAAATGCTCGCCCGAAACTACATCGACAACGCCTAGATGAGTAAGTGTAACAAGGCCTTCATGGCCATTCAAAGATAGTGTGGCACATTAAGCCATACAATACCGAAGTTTAGAAGGGGAAAAGGTGATTGTTACGTAAACCACCAGATGCAGCCGCAGTCGCTCAATTGACTTGTCCTTGTGGGCCGGTCACGAGAAACGAGAAAACTGTCCTCCTGTGTCCAACGTTTTGAGTCGGCAATGGCCACAGTTTGCCTGTTCTCCATAATCATCACCTCGACTGGCTGGCCCTGGTTATTGAGAACAGGGACGGTGTTTTCTCCGTCGTCACAGACTTCAACTTGACGACAGTAGGCGTTCTTGGTCTGATCGAGCGACACGCGGCGCTCCTCAAATTTCATGACTTGAGGGTACGGCGGGGGCGGCGCCTTCCGTGGTCGATCAGTCGGGATGGCAGATATGAACGTGCTTGTTGTGGCCAGGCCATGGCGAACCAAGAACGGCGTCGAAATTGGCGGAGCAGTGAAAAATGCAAGCGGCTTCGTAGTCGACGTAGGCTTCCGTTGATAGCTGTTATTTTGTGCAGGGTAAACGAAAACCTCCAGAAGAGTTCCGGGCCATGTACAGATCCAAGGTCTATCCCCAGCCTGCGCACCCTTGATGCCTTTTCTGCTGAAGTCGCCAGAAGATGGCGGCGGACCATTCCATCGCTGCTTCAAGGTTGGTTTGGTCGTGCCGGCGCCGGGGAACCTATCCTCGGCAACAATAACAGTCTTGTTGTACGTCATTTGAGCAAACCACGACGCACCTCGGTTGGGTTCGGACGTGTCGTTGACGAGCCGCATCTTCAGGGGATCGATAATGAGAGGTGGCATTGTGCCCCAGGAGAACATGTTGAACTTCTCATTGGAGTCACTCTCGTTGAATGTAGTAAGTTTTAAGGTGTAATCAGAAATGGGTAGTTCATTGGCAATTCTGGAGACGCTCATAAGGTAGCTTGTGAATGGGATATTGCAGGTCCAAGCCTGCGATTGCGTGGTGTCGTTGAAACATGTACTTGGCGCTTGGCTTGCAATCAAGGGGGGAAGGCCAAAGGTACCAATTTCCATCGAGGGAAGGTCAGGTGGAAGGGTTGCCAAAGGCTTAACATCGACAGTGGCCGTAGGAATGACGACCGGAACCGGGTCATCCTCTTGATGACGACCGGGGGGTTTCTTGTGTTTGGCAAAGAGTGTGCCAATCACAGCACCTAGAATGATACCCCTAAAATACCATTAGCATAGATCTACATGTAGCGAAGAAAAGCAAAACTTGCATTAGAACCAAGCCGACCGCCAATAGGCAAATGGCCCAGTACGGGATCACACCGAACATTCGCTTCTTTGCTCTTTTTTGCCATTTTTTGTCTGTATTGTTATCGCGCTTCTCGGCATAGGCCTCCGCAGCGGTGTTGATCTCGTGCTGGCTCGCTGTGTCAGATGTCAAAGTCCGGGATGACATCCGGGATGGCACACGCAGATCCTCGCGAGATTCAAACTCCGGGTTCCTGGTAGCAAGTCCGAGACCGCCGGCGCCAGGAATGGGTGCAGGTGGAGGGACTGATGCAGCCATCATGGTAACGATAGGCTGTGTCGGCTGTTGTTGACTAGAGGGCTGGGGTGACAATTGCTGTGAGGACGTGTGTTGCCGGTGGGAAGACTGGTCTTGCGAGGGCATTTCCCCTGGTTGCTTCCTCGCGTAAGCTTGCTCCGGATACCTGGTGTACGGCGGGAGTTCCTCAGTGTGTCCCAACGGGCCGATCAAATCAGCGATCTCCTCCCCCTCAGGCCCCATCCGTCGCTGATAATTGTCTGAGCGCCCGAATCCCACGGGAATATTGTCACCCTCGTTCGTATCAACTGGTACGGTATTTTGCGTGTATAGGGTGTACGGGTGCGTCGGCCCACGGGGGCCTGCGTATGATCGCTCCGACATTCGGGTAGTTGATGATGTTGCCACGCTGTTGGTTCGCTGGGGATACATCTGGTAGGGATGAGACGGACCAGACGGCCCCTCGTAGGGACTCTCCGAACGAATAATGGGTGCTTCAGTCGAGGCACTTGAGACACGAGACATTGGGGCGCCCGTCATTTGACTGGTACAACCGTCATGGCGGAGTGAGAAGTTGTCATGAGCGCGGGGTGGTTTCGAGATGCTCGAAGGTCGAGCGGGGGCAAAGGCTCGCTGGGAGGCGGAGGAGTCTCGTGACACAACCGCCGAGCCAGTCGAAGGGTTTGTGGTCGAGGAAAGAGGTGAATGGGCTGCGGACACATCAGCAGACCGAAAGCCGTCGGAGAGGCCCATGGCGGCGGCCAGATCGTATTCGTCGTCGTCGGCGCCGTCGCCGGTTGTCGAAGGCCTCGCTGACATCCTAAGGGAAGCCCTCCGCTCATTGCCCGCTTTGTCATGAAAAGGATCCATGGTGATGTTGTGCGATGGTCAGGATTCGAATTGACGACGAGCTGCGGCAGTTTGGATGTGGTTGCACCAATTTCACAACATGAGCGTCCGCCGCTGACCCCAGACGCCCGGATTCGGATCCAGATCCAATCCCAGCCTCAATCCGCAGTGCCTCGATAGTATGGCCGCTCCGAACCGGTCGTCGCTGGGATGGAGGGGAGATATTGACTGTTGGATAATAATCGGTAGTGTCGCGTGGAAGAGTGGTTGGTTGAGATTGTGTGCAGAAAGGGAATGGTATCGTCGATGGAGAGAGAAAGGAAAACCAGTGGGACAGACAGAAAGAGAAGGCAGACAGACAGTAGCGTAAAACACGGAGGGACAGGGCGAAAGAGAGAGGTGAGAGAGTGCGGGTGCGGGAGGGTAATACCAGACAAGGTTGGACGATTCAGGAACAGTTTGGGTTTGGGGTCCGACACGAAGCGTCCAGGCGTGCCATTGGTGGCACCAGGAGAGGGGACCCGGTTTTCTTTTCTGGGTAGCGGACGGCGGAGGCAGGATACCTACCCAGGGGCTGTATTCAGAAGCAAGCAGCAGCTAGTCCGCTGGAGACTTTTTGAGGTCTCTGCTAGAAACGACCGGGGGTGACAAGAGGAAAGAAGAGTGAAAGTGCGCGAGGGATGGACGATGGTGGGAGGTGGAAGCTGTGCCGACTCCGGGAGCATTTGTGCTAGGAGCCCTGGACGAGGACTGGGGGTTAGGGGGAGGACTTGATGAAAGGGTGGTCGGGTTTGTTTCGCGGTGAGATACTTTCCATTACTCCGTGAGGTACATCAAGGTATGTAGCGTTTAAAAAGGTGCCCTCTTCACAAATCAAGGTACCCCTTTGCACTACAATAGCTGCCTTTAGCACCTACGCGGGCTAAGTCAAGTACACCTCTCCCGGGGTTTCAAATGTTAGCGTGTGAATTGCCCCACGATACTATACCCAAACAGCGCAAGATTAACGTAGTACTAGTACTTTGAAATCAGTATTATTTATATGGCATGTTTAGTAGCTAATACTACTACTACCTGACTTGCTGGTAATCGGTGGACCTAGCGAGGTCGCTATGCGGGTAGGTAGGTATTGGGGTTGGTGGTAGTGGGGAAAAAATCCGCCCTCTCTTTCGGCGTTAGTTGGTAGGCTTCGGCTTTTATATTGGAAGTCACTTTCCTTAGAAGCCCTTAGAAATCGGGCGAAAATAATAGAGTTGTGACTTTAGCAAAAAAACCCGGTTGTGAGATAGGGACTAATGGGGCAATTCACTGCGCTAACATTTGAAACCCCGGGAGAGGGGTAGAAGCCGGGAACTCTGTCGCTTCGGCAGTAGCAGAGATGTAAGTCCCGAACGCCAGGAAGCATGGGTGAGAGGTACAGCAGAGAAGGCGTTGCAGCGCATATAAATCAGGTACCCACTGCCCGAGACGCCATCGTCGAGGCATGGTCCGCGTTCAGCGGCCAGTGGCTTATTGGCAAATCAGACCAGGGCGGCTTAAGAAGATACATCCGAAGGAGAAGCCCTCAACCGGCGTCTGCGCCTGAGTTTGAGCTTGAGCCTGAAATGCACTGGATGGTCATTCTCTCACCTTTGATATGTGCAGCATGTAAACAACAGCGCCTGTCATTATGTTGTAGGAAGATTTCGCGTTTTCACCATTAGTTCATGAGGCAGCGAGAGACAAGTCCCTTACTTCAACAGATGCCTCACGTACCTACTCCATCTGGATACGTACCTATTACGGCGGGAGATGGCCTTTGGGATGCATGTGTCCGCAGGTGCAGGTGCAGGTGCAGGTGCAGGTGCAGGTGCAGGTGCAGGTGCTCGTTCGTTCGTGTGAGAGAACGGGAGGGATTTGCAGCACTGGCGTCTAGAGTCCACAAACGCTGAGTTATATCAAATCGACCCCCCGGGCGCGCGCAGTAGGGCGCAGTATGCGCGCAAAAGCAGCGCGAAATCCAGCTAAATCGGGTAGTATCTATATTAGCTAGTTATAGGTGTAAATGCCGGTTAGATCTATATATAGAGTTTTTAATATAATTAGATATCAATTTTTAATTACTTTTTATATCTTATACTATATACTTTAATAATTAATAGTCTAATTTTTATATATAATACTAATTAAAGCTATCTAGCTAAATCTATAGTATTAAATTTACTTATATATTATTAATATATAAACTAATAATAAGTCTATATTTATTAATACCTCTGGTACCACGTCTAAAGCTTCTAGCTTCTTATTAGAACTATATAATCTAAGTAATTAGCACCTCTAGTAGGATTAAATTTAATACAAGCTTAAGTTAATAGAGTTATAGGAGTATATTAACTTAAATAATATTAAGAAGGAGAATTTTAATATTATTTTAAAAACCCCCTTAATAAAGCCAAAGTTTCAAGATTACTTCTAGAGAGCTAACTTGTTAATAATAAATACCTATTTTAATAATATAAGAGTATAACTAACTCTTATACTAACTATAATTTAAGGGGATTTAAAATAAATCTCTCTTATTAGGTTTAAGTAAGTAAGGTTATTTAATAAGTTAATAAAGCGAGATTAATATATACATATATATATTATATATAATAATATGTAAAGATAAAATAAAGGAGATTAAATAGCTATATAGAATAATAATCTAATTTAAGGACTATATTAAAGAGATAGTTTATGTTAAGTATTATTAAAATTATCTTATCTCTAAGAACTTAATTACTAAAAATATTATTTAATTAAGAGTAAGAATAGGAATTAATAAGATTTATTAGCTTAAAGCTATTAGAGAGATATATATTTAAATCCTCTAAATCTCTTATAAAAGAAGATTATAATATAAAAAGCAACTTCTAAATAGACTATAAAATATCAAGTAGCTATATTAGAGCTAAGAGCTATTAAAATAGTAGAGAGTAATACTAAGTTAGAATAATTTAATAACTTTATTTATATTACCTATTAAATACCTATTATATTATAAGTAATAATATATAAATTAACTTATAGAAAAGGTATTAATAATAGAACTTTAAAGTACTTTAATCTTATCAAAAGTATATATAAAGAGATCTCTTATATAATTAATTTAATAAGCTTTAAGTTATATATTATAAAAGGAGGAGTATTTAAACTAAGAAATATTAATATTCCTATTTATATATTAAAACCTCTTTAATTATAAAGTAATTTAAGAAAGGAATAACTAATAAAAAGTCTAATAGTTAATAAAATAAGTAGAAGAAGGGGCTTAATAAGTATAGGGTATACTCTATATCTTATTACCCGTTATTAAGATATTAACATATTATTATTAATAAAGCGCTAGATTATTAGGTTTTAAATAAAGCTATTATTGAGTTAGTAAAGGAGAGATATAAAGGAGAATTAATAAATAAAATTAACTATTTAAAGATCTCTCTAAAAGACTAATAACTCTTAATAAGGTATTAAGGAAGGACTAAACCTAAGGGAGTAATATTCTTAATAGCTTATAACTATAAGCTATTTAAATCAATATTACTAAATTTAAGATTAATAGTTTATATTCTAAATAACTTTAATTAGTTTAAAACCATCTATAATATTTATAATAAAGCAATTATTCTTATAAGATCTAAGCTAATACCTATTAAAGAATATAGATCTATAGTAATGAATATAATTAGGCTAGAAGGATATTAAGCTACCATCTACCTTAATAATATTGTATATTATAATATAATAATAAGTAATCTTATATCTTATAAATATTTAAAGAATAAGGGGATATATTAAGATAAATTACATTAGTAATATCTCTAATAATATAATAGGACTTATATAATAATAGTCCTACATATCTATAATTAATATATTCTTAAGTATATACTAAAGAAGACCTAAGTAGCGTTTTATAATAACGTTATACTAACTCCTCTATAGTATAATATATCTACTATATTAATAAGAAGGAAGCCTTAAAAAGGGAGTTACAGTAACTAGTACTTATAACTTAGCTGTATTAGAGAGGCTCTTATATATTAATTAGAAGTAATAGTATATAGAGCGAGGGAAAAGGTAGGATACTTATTATAATAATAAATTATAATACTTATAAGCTAGAGAAGATAATATATTAAGTCTATTAGATACTAAGAGAGGGTATTATTATATTAATACTAAGGAGATAAATAGCTCTAGATTTCTACTTATTCGAATAAGGGTATAGAAGCCTTATAACTTTATTACTATGTATAAATAGACTATTAGGTTATACCTAAGATTACTAACTTAAGGATTAATTAACAAGAACCTTAATAAAGGTATTTACTTAGTTTATTAACTCTCTTAAGAAGGAACTTAGTATAATAATTAAGGTATTTAAGTATAACAATAAGATCTTAAAGTAGTTAGAACTTAAGGATTTTATCTAGATATTTAGTATTTAAATTAAGTTATTTATACTAACTACCTAAGCTTAAAATAGTAACGGAGAGGGGATTATTATAATTATAGAAACCGCCTCTAGCTACTATATTGTGATTTTACCTGCTTAAGTGCAATAGACCTTCTACCTCCGCGCCTCCTAATAATATATAGCCTTCGGTCACGTGATCTTGCCGACTACCTCTCCTAAATATAGCTATACTTATATATACCTATAGCCTTATGATCTTTAACTTCATGTTAATAATAATATAGTTTTATAATTCTTTAAACTATAAAACTATTAACTTATCCTCTCGCGTACTACCCGCGCTATTATTATATACTGCCCCTTTACCGCTTTATCCACTAGCTATATTATTATTAGTAATACTCTCTCTATATTAAAGCACTTATTATAAGCTATACTTACTAATATTTAAGCCCTAATAGGCCTAGGCTACCTCTGCCTTAATAATATAGAGGACCTACTTAAGGAAGGGCTACTCTATAGGGTATATAATAACCTACCTAGCTTCTATTACTAAGTCTACTTCCTTAGCTATAATATAATTATAAGTATCCCATCTAGGGGTATTAATAAGAGCCCTCTTAAGGGCTATACTAATAATATACTCTCTATATATAATAGAGTAGTTAATAAAGGAGTAGGTTTTATTAATTATATTAATACTAAACTCTCTAGTAATCTCTAATATATTATTAATATTAAAGGGTATACCTTATATAGGCTTAGTACTTTTATATATAAGGTCTAGTACTAGTATTTCTAAGGATTTATTATAAGTTATAGGGATAAGGAAGAGGGAGAGGTATAAGGCCCTACTTATAGTAATAAAGCTTCTTATACTTCTAGCTATAAGAACCTCTTAAGAAAGATCTCTTTAGTTAAGGAGTTATCTCTTATATAGTAGTATTTATAATACCTTACTAGAAGGTTAACCTTTTAGGTTAAGGAGTTATCTTATATAATAGCTTTTACTTTACTAGAAGGTTAACTTTTTAAGTTAAGGAGTTATCTCGCGTAGTAGCTTTTATAGCACCTTATTAGAAGGTTTAGTAAGGGTATTTCTAGGCTATAAGAGCCTTAGTAGCCCGTTTAGCTCTAATGTAATTAGCCCTAGTATAGCGTATATTTAACTTTATATAGTAATATTTAGAGGGTTTACTTCTAAGTAGGAATATATAGGGTTCCTATATTATTTTCCTTAACTAGTAGAGGGTATAGGTTAAAATACTTATATAGTATTTCCTAAATTATAATTATAAACTTGGTAAATTTATTATAATCTTTTTATAAAGGGGCTATAGCGTAAATCCGAACCTACTAATTATAAAAGCGAAGGCTAGATATCTTTATATACAATTGAAATTACTACTTTATTTAGAGCTAGAGATCTATATAGTAGTAATATATAGTTATAAATATACTCTATTATAAATAAGAGGCTAGATGATACTATATAAGTCCCTATATAGACCTATAAAGGGTAATACTATAATATTAAATATTTCCTACCTTTATTAATATAGCTATAAAGTCTTTATAATAACTAGCTAAGCCTAGCTATATAAAAACTAATTCTAGCGCTTTAAC
The DNA here is from genome assembly GCA_026260285.1 of Colletotrichum sansevieriae. Classification (NCBI taxonomy): domain Eukaryota; kingdom Fungi; phylum Ascomycota; class Sordariomycetes; order Glomerellales; family Glomerellaceae; genus Colletotrichum; species Colletotrichum sansevieriae. Next base: position 98,840 of record JAOQIF010000104.1, read on the forward strand.
CCTAGGGCTTGAATCAGATACCTTATAGGCTATACCTCCTCTAACTTATATTAAATATGGTACCTAGCTAAGTAGGAATTTATTACTATATAAGATATTTAATTTAACAAAACCTAGAGATTTAGTAGTAATATTAATAAATAGAAGGATAACTTATAAGAAATTACTTAAAAGAATATTAAGAACTACTATAATAATATTATTAAGTTACTAAAGCTTTAATATATACTCTATATTAATAAAGCTAAGGATAATAAGGATACTAAGTAGGTACTATTAACTAGATAAATAGATATAAATAACGTTAATATACTTATTTAGCCCTAGCTAAGTTAAGATAAATTTAAATACTCTTAATCTAAGTTTTAGCTTATTACTTTAATTTTTTCTCCTCTCTTATCATTCTTCTAAGGAATAGAGGATCTTAAGGTAAAGGGGTATAGGGCTAGTATTATTAAATCTAAGAAGTTTAGGATAACCCTAAGGACCTCTTATAAGATACTGTTCCTAGCTAGTATAAAGCTAAGTAAAAATTAGTAATAAGATAATTTCTATACTTACTTATAGTCTAGCTAACCTAGTATTAATGAGAAGTATAGCTAGGTATTAAGCTATAAAGCAAGGGGCCCCCTACTTCATCTAAAGGCGATAAATAATTCCACTATAAATAGGTTAAAGAGGTTTCTATTAAGAACCTACTAGAGGGATCTACTATTATTACCCTTATTTTATAGCTAACTAGCTAGTTACTTATTAGGAGATAAGTTTAGAGAAGCTAAAATATTATATCTAAATATCTATAAGTAGTCTAAATTATATATTAAAGTACTTAGTATAATAGTATAAGGGTATAAAGTCCTTAGTTATTACTAGGTATATACCTATAAACTAGATAAGTATAGAAAGTTAGTTAAAGTTAAAGCGAGACTTATTATAAGAGGGGATTAATAGCCTTATAATCTAAGGGATATTTATACTATAACCCTAGCGGGGATATCCTTTGGGACCTTAATTATAGTTATAAATCTCCTATAGTATGGTATGGTTAATACTTTCGTCTATACTAATCTTAATAAGGAAGTCTATATAGAGATAGTACTAAGGTATTATAAGAATAAATATATTTTAAAATTACTTAAGGCCCTCTCTAGGTTTTGCTAACTATTATTACTATAGTAATAATACCTAGAAATAGGTCTTATAGTATATCAATTTAGGCGAGTAGCTAGTAAAGACTACTACTAATATAATAATAAGATCTTATTCTTTTTCTATATTAATAACTATATATCTATATAACCCCTATCTAAAGAGTTAAGAGCTAGACTACTAATCTATAAATTTTAACTATAATACTACCTTAAGGGAGATAAGGATATTTAGTAAATTCTAGGGATTAAAGTTATATAAGACTAACCTAATTATAAGCTATAGCTATTATAGTTATTCTTCTTTAAGAAACTATTCAAACCCCTTACTAATAAGCCTATAAGAGATTATAGAACCTAATAATATAAAATAAACTCGGCCTCTAGCCACTACATAGTAATTTTATCTACTTCAGTATAATAGACCCTCTAAGTCCGCGCCTCCTAATAATATATATAGCCTTTGGTTATATAATTATAACTCTCCTAACTATAGCTATACTTTTATATAACCTACTAGATAGCCTTATAATCTTTAACCTTATATTAATAATAACATGGTTTTTAATTATTTAATAGACTATAAAACTACTAACCTATCCTCTCGCATACTACTCGCGCTACTATCACATACCGCCTCTATCACTACTTCGTCCGCTAGCTATGATATTATTAGTAACGCTCTCTCTATATTATAGTTAGTATAAGCTATACTTACTAATAAGCCCTAATAAGCTGCCTCTACTTTAGTAATATAGAGTACTTACGTAAAGAAGGGCTACTCTATAGGATATATAATAACCCGCTAAACTTCTACTACTACTAAGTTTACTTACTTAGCTATAATATAGTAGCACGTTATAGAGTCCCTTATAGGGATACAAAGGGCGAGCCCTCTTAAGGGCTATACTAATAATATACTTTCTACATATAGCAGAGTAGTTACTAAAGGAGCAGGTTTTATTAATTATATTAATATTAAACTCTCTAGCGATCCCTTATATATTATTTATATTAAAAGGTATACCTTACTTAGGCTTAGTATATTTATATATAGGGTCTAGTACTAATATAGTTGAGGATTTGTTATAGGTTATAGGGATAGGGCTAAGGAAGAGAGAGAGGTATAAGGCCCTATCTATAATAGAGCTTCTTATCCTTCTAGCTATAAGTACCTCTTAGGAAAGGCCTCTTTAGTTAAGGAGTTATCTTGAATAGTAGCTTTTATAATACCTTACTAGAAGGTTTAGCGAGGGCGTTACTATGAGAGCCTTAGTAGCCTATTTAGCTCTAATATAATTAGCCCTAGTATAGCGTATATCTAACTTTATATAGTAATATTTAGAGGGTTTACTTCTAAATAGGAATATTTAGGGTTCCTCTATTATTTTCCTTAACTAGTAGAGAGTACAAGTTAAAATACCTATATAGCGTTTTCTAGATTATGCCTACGAACTAGGTAAATTTATTATAATCTTTTTATAAAGGGGCTATAGTGTAGTTTCGAACTTAATAGAATAAACTCCTACCTTATAATAGACAAGTAATAAAGAGGGAAATTATAAGATATTAGTAGAAAGTAGGGTGCCTCTCATATACTATAATAAAAACTAGACTTAATATCTTATTTATAGTTAATAGACTTACTTAACTTAACTAAAACCCTAGGCCTTATTATTATATAGTAATAGACTATATTATATAATACCTTATATATATAAAGGGATTATATCTAGAATATAGAGTCCCTAAGGGCTTAACTAAAAGCCTTAAAGTAGTATTAGATATTAGCTTTATTAATGATACCCTAGATAGAAAGAGCTTATAATTATTCTCTATAAGGCTATTTAGAGAGATAATCTTATAGAGGGTAAATAAGTAGAGTATAGTTATAATATTAACTATAGAAGTAGAGCTTCTAGTCTTTTCCTAAGTAGTAAAAGAGGGACTATTTATTAGCTAGCTAATTATAGCCCTATAAGTCTCTCTCTTAAATACTAAACCTCCTGTATACATAAGTATAACTATTAATATTATACTAAGAGTTAAAATCTAATATAATAACTTATAAACTATAGGCATTATTATAAAGGAGATAATTAAGCTATAAATAAGGCTCTATTATATTAATATTTATAAGTACTAGCTATAGTAGGAGGTTAATAAGGGATATATTAAGGTTTTTATACCCCCTTAGTAGAACTAATAGTAAATAGCCTTACTAAAGCCCTCTTATAATAGTCTTATAAGGGCCTCTAGCTACTATATAGTGATTTTACCTGCTTAAGTGCAATAGACCTTCTAGCTCCGCGCCTCTTAACAATATATAGCCTTCGGTTACGTGATTATAACCCTCCTAACCATAGCTACACTTATATATGCCTTACTAAATAGCCTCACGATCTTTAACTTTATATTAATAATAATATAGTTTTTAAATATTTAATAGACTATGAAACTATTAACCTATCCTCTCGCATACTACCTACGCTACTAATACCGCCTCTATTACCGCTTTATCTACTAGTTATTACTATCTTTAGTGAGTAGTATCCTATATGTTAGCCGTTTTAGACTTTATTAGCTTATATAGTTAAAGTAGTCCTCTTATTTAATCGGGTTAGCTAATGCCTTTATAGCTATACTATCGTTAGTAACGCTCTCTCTATATTAAAGTAGTTATCGTAAGCTATACTTACTTATATATAAGCCCTAATAAGCCTAGGCTACCTCTACCTAAATAGTATAGAGGACCTACTTGAAGAAGGGCTACTCTATAAGGTATATAATAACCCGCTTAGCTTTTACTACTAAGTCTACTTACTTAGCTATAATATTATTATATATTATAAGGTCCCTTATAGGGGTATTAATAAGAGCCCTCTTAAGGGCTATACTGATAATATACTCTCTATATATAATAGAGTAGTTAATAAAGGAGCGGGTTTTATTAATTTTTTAATCCTAAACTCTCTAGTAAGCTCTTTTATATTCTTTATATTAAAAGGTATACCTCATATTAGCCTAGTGGTTTTATATATAGGGTCTAGTACTAATATCTTTAAGGATTTATTATAGGTTAAATAAAGAAGAGGGAGAGGTATAAAGCCCTACTTATAGTAGAGCTTCTTATACTTCTAGCTATAAGAACATCTTAGGAAAGATCTCTTTAGTTAAGGAGGTATCTCATATATAGTAATATTTACCTTTATATGAAGGTTAACCTTTTAAGTTAAGGAGCTATCTTATATAGTAGCTTTTATAATACCTTACTAGAAGGTCGACCTTTTAGGTTAAGAGGTTATCTCGTATAGTGGCTTTTCTAGGCTATAAGAGCCTTAGTAGCCCGTTTAGCTCTGATATAATTAGCCCTAGTATAGCGTATATCTAACTTTATATAGTAATATCTAGAGGGTTTGCTTCTAAGTAGGAATATATAGGGTTTCTATATTATTTTCCTTCACTAATAGAGGGTATAGGTTAAAATACCTATAGTATTTCCTAAATTATACCTATAAACTAGGTGAACTTACTATAATCTTTTTATAAAGGGGCTATAGTGTAACTCCGAACCTAATAGTCTTATAAGAGGTTTATTATATGATTAAGCCTTATTAATAAGTTATGCCTAATTATAGAGACCTAGAAGAGGGAGGAGCAATAAGAGGTTATTAGTAGTATTAGACCTAGAGTAGAGTAAATCTAGCGCTTATACCTAAAGGGGCGCCTTATCAACGCTAATTACTATCAACTCAACTTACTAAATACTACTATAACTATAACCTTATATTTTCCCTTATTAATATAATAACTCTAATTAAATAGTATTTAGGTAAATAATAGTAATTTGTCTAATATATAGTATATACCTCTAAAGCTATAGCTTAAGAGAAATACCCCATATTTAAAGCGTAATTAGCCTACCTACCTAGTTAATAAGATTAGAGGTTTTACTAAGAATTATATCTAATAATCAATACTATACTAAATTATTACTAATATAAAAAGTAGGAGATTATATAGCTAACTAAGCCCTCTAAATATTAGTAACTCTAGTCCTCTTCGCTCTATTATAATATATAATAACCCCTCCTCTAAGCTAGGAAAGCCCCCCTCTAAAGGGTAATAGTAATAACGCCTTATTATTCATAGGAATACCCTACTCAAACACCTTATAAGAAGTAGGGATAAATAGAGAATATTACTAATAATAAAGATCCTTCTTATAGCACTATAGTAAGGGATTATCCTAGCTATCAACTTTAAATGAGGAAAATATCCAACTCTTTAGAAGCCTCTCCTGTTTAGTAATTTAACTCTCCTAAGACCTCCTTATTACTATAAGGCTTTAAGCGAAGAATCCTATAGCCTAAGGGAATATGAGATAAAGGGAAGGGCTGGTAATGCCTTAAGCTACTTAATTACTATCTAAATATCCTTATAGTATTATAAGGATAATAATAGAGGGTAATAATAAAGAAATAATCTCTAGAGTATTATAAATACTCTTAACTATAATCTTCTAAGTATTACTAAGAGGGACTAGGGCTAACCTTCTAGATTTCCTACTAATTAATAAACTTAAGGATAAAAAAATATAGTATAAGGGATTACTATAAGTAATATTAAGCGCTTTTATATATAAAGGTATATAGGAGTATTTAGGATAATTAAACAAAGTATCAAAATAACTTTAAATATACTAGATTTAAGCGATTTAGTATTAATTAGAGAAGTTAGCTAGTTATACTATATTATACTAAAGCTAAAGTGGCGTATGACCCTAACCCAAATTCCACCTGGATCTAAATATAGAGTTTTTAACGCAATTGGATATTAATTTTCAGTTGCCTTTTGCACCCTATACTATATAATCTGATAGGTTCCTATTAATAATCTAGTAGGCCCACTCTAGCCTAAGATCGAATTGCCTATTATTACGATCGCTATGATTCGCAAAAGCCTAGGGAAACACGACGCTAGATTATAGATCTTATACAATATACCTAGGGCTTCTATCTAACTATATAGTATATAGTATGGAATTACTAATATATTAGAATATTCCTATTCAAAATCCCTATATAAAGATCTTTCTAGGATTTATACTATGAGCTTACTAGTATAAATAGTACTTAATTTAGCTAGATCTATTATTACTTATATATATACATTCTATCCTCTGGTATATATATTAGGAAGGTATTTAAATTTATCTTTTTAGTGTTAAAATACCTTCTATTAGGAAAGATAATCTTTAGCTTTTAGGAAGCTAGTTTTACTTAAACAAAAAGCTCTCTCTCATTACTATTAACTCCTATATATAAAAAACATAAACCTAGTTAGTTTCTCTTTTAAAGAATCAAGCTAATTAGTCTTAGGTTTAAGTAGATATAGATTTAAATTACTCTTTTCTATTTATTAGCTCTTATTAAAGAGCTCTATATATATAGTAGAACTTCAGTTAGTAATAGAGTCTTTCCACATTAATTATAAACAACCTGATTCTACTCTATTAAGAAGTATAAGGTCTAAATTATTAACTATATATAGAAAGAAATACGAAATATAGCTACTAATCTCTATATTAAATACTATTATACATAGAGTATTACTTAATAATAATCTAATAAGTATATACCTTCTTATAGGTTAGTATGTTGTTTTAATATATAGAGAGTAATGGTGTTTAGCTAGAAACATATTAATTATATTATGAGTATTACTCCTAATATCTATTAGGGTATAAGCTATATATGCCTTATTTACTCTAATTTAAATAGAAATAAGCTTAGTACTAGCTAGTTATCTCTTTTTATATTACTTTAATTTAATATCTCCTAGAGCCTAATTTCGCCACAAAGTTAATTCTTTTTAAATATCTCTTCTCTCTTTAAAGAGCATATTACTACTTAATAGTTATTTTTACCTTCTTAATATATTAATTCTTCCCTTAGAGTCTTTACCTTTATGGCTTTGAGCTATTAGTCTATTCTATTAGGGTAGCGCTAAGTAATATACTTTTTGACTTTAAAAGTATAAGAAATATAGGAGTTCTTAATGCCTTTTTATAGTTATTAGTAGTATATTAGAGAGGTATTAGAGGAGGACCTAGAGTACTAATACTTATAATATCTTACTTCCTTTACTTAAGAAATATATATAGCTCTAGTTATATATATATCCCCTTTAGTATCTTTAGTAGTAGGTCTCTAGTAGGATACTAAGTAGTTACTTAGGGTTCTCTAGCGCTCTACCTTTTATATAATATTCTAAACCTTTAAGAGCTTTTTACTATAGTTAGTAAGTAGGTTAATAGTAACTAATTAATCTTTTAGCTTAGGAGTAAAAGTAACCTCTAGGAGTAAAATCTAGACCTAATTTAGCTAATCTATACTAATTATATTAATTAAGACTTATTTAAAGCTTAATAGAAAGGTAATTAAGAATTTATTCTCTTTCTACTAGAGGGTCTATAGTTAGGCTATAGCTTATAACTAGATATTAAGTATTATAGGCTACGCCCGGGTTAAGCCTACCTAGGCTTCTACCTAGGTTTATTACCTCTAGGGGCTACCTAGGGCCTACCCAGGGCCTACTTAGTAGTTCCCTAGAGACTAGCGAAATCTCTACTAGAGAGGAAAACTTTCCCTTTTCCTCTTTAGCTTAAATAAATAGTATTATAATAACCTATTATCAAATAAACTTAGGTCTAACCCCTTATATATTTAAGCTTATTATTATAATAATAATAATAGGTTAAGCGCTAATCCTTACTAGTTAATAAGATAGTTAATAATAATATAGCTAAAACTTAAGATACTCTATTATAAGCTAATTTAATGATAATACTAAAGTCTCTCTAATAACAGTTATAAGAGGTTAAATAGGGGAATAGCTAATATATAGCTACATAGAACACTATAAGTATTACTAATAAGGTATTAGTAATACCTAGTATAATATATTAAAAGCTATTACCCCTACTCTTGAAGCTTTTAAATAAGTAGAAGGAATACATCTCCTAGGTATAGTAAATAAGGTATAAGATTGCTATAAATAGAGCGTTCTACTCTATAAATATAGAGATATAATACCTTATTAACTCCTACCTAGATATTACCATCTAATAAGTAGTCTTTACTTTCTATAGAGCTAGGGGTAATAATAAAAAATATAACCTAGAGGACTTTATAACTTATTTTAATTAGACTTATAAGGACCCTAATATCTAATTATAAGCTATAGCCTAACTATAAACCTTTTAATAAAAAGACAATAAATTCCTAGTAATCTTCTTATTAAGGTTTAAGTAAATACTAGCTAATATAAGTAATATAAACTAGCTAAGTTAAGTCTAGATCTCGCTTCTACAGGCCTCCCTTATCCCTATGCTAAGGAACTAGCTTATTATTATTAACCTATTAGCTAATTACAATAGCTAGCTCTTAAAGGTTTAGAATATTATATAAAAAGTATAGCGCTAGAAAGCCTCTAATAACTACCTAGTAACTTACTAGAGACCTATTACTAAGGACCCTAAGGGGGATATTTATATAACTAGAGCTATATATTTCTCTTAGGTTAAGGAGGTGAGATATTATAACTATTAAAACTCTAGGTCCTCCTCAGGTACCTCCCTAGTATAATACTAATAGCTATAAAAGGGTATAAGGGACTCCTATACTTATTATGTTTATAGAATTAGAGGGTATATTACTTAGCGCTACCTTATTAAGGAGGATTAACTACTTAGGGTTATAAAATAAAAACTTTAAAAGAAAAACCTATCTATTATAAGGTTATAAATAACTACTAGGTAGTAACTAACTCCTTAGAAGAAAATAAGGGGTTAGAAAAAAACTAACTCTAGAGCAAAATTAAGCTCTAGAGCTTACTAAGAAGGAGATATTAAGTTAGGAGAAATATAAATAAAATTACCTAGCTAACAATAGGCTTATTATTATTTAAGTTAAAATTAATAGAGGATATCTAGCTTATACCCTAGTAAATACTAGGAGTAATACCTATAATATAATTAACCTTTCTCTAGCTTGATACCTTTGCTTTTTATACATTAAGAAAAGATACTAACTTATAAGGGGATATATACTTAGTAGATTATTACTAGGTAATACTCTAGGTATAATAGTATTTAACCTAGAAATAAGTAGTTATACTTAGTATATCTTTATATATATAGTTAATAGCTTAGACCCTAATATCCTCTTAAGGCGCCCCTAAATAAAATAGAACTAGATTATTTATAATACTATAGCTTATTAAGTATACTATAGGAGGGGTATATTAGATTATACCTAAAGGATTAAGAGGAAACGCTTCTTATAAAGGAAATAAGAGCTACTAGGTTCCTTAATATACCCTCGTTCTCTGTAATCTACTAATACTTAGTAAGATAATAGAATAAGTGCTAAGAGGGTATTATAGAGGTACTAGTATAAGCTATTAGCTTAGCTAATATTAAGAAAGCCTTAAACCTAAAGCTAAAAGAGGATTAATAATACTATTTACTAAGCTAGGTATTAAAGGAGTTCTCTAACTTATTTAACTCTAATAAGGCTTATTTATTACCTCCTAAGTAACCTAGGGTAAATTACTAGATTAACCTTATACTAGGATTCGATAAAAAGGAACCCCTACTCTCTTAGAGCCCCCTTTATAATATATTAAAAAAAAGCTACTAGTATTAAAAAAGACACTATAAGACCTCCTAGATAAGGGTTTTATTAAGGCTAGTAGCTTACTAACTAGGGTATTAGTACTCTTTATAAAGAAGCTAGGTAGAGGGATCTGCTTTTATATTAATTATAACGCCCTTAATATAATTACTAAAAGAAATTACTATCCCCTCTTACTAATTTCTAAGATATTATATAAAGTAAGTATAGCTAAGTAATATGTTAAGTTGGATATAATAATAGCTATCTATAAGTTAAAAGTAATAGAGGGGTATTAGGAGAGAATTACTTTCTATACCTAGTATAGATTATTCAACTAAGTAATCTATAAGAATAGGTATATAAGTAGCAAAGGGGACTAAAACGCAGCCTAAACAATAGATATTTATAGGCTGGTTTTGATTATGATAAAAGCTGATAAATTGAAGAATAAGGAGGCATTTTTCCTAGAATAAATTAATTGAGAAATCGTTGATATTAATTATATTGTAAGTTACAAACCCTACCCTTATAAAGTAAGGAGAAAGATATTCTAAAACATAGCTGCTAAACGGCTAATTATTAAGCTTATTTAGCATAATCGTGCTCGGACTACTAAGTGGCCCATGCACTATTTTTATCTATTTATAGCTATAACTATAAGGATTATAAATATATATATATATATATAAGGTTATTGATATTATTAGAATTTATATAGATTTTTAAAGTATTTATTCCTTAAAGGAAATATTATTATAGTTACTATTTTATGTTTTATAGTTATTCAAGTGTTATTAAAGAGATGTTATATAGTAACATAAGTATATATAGTATAGTTATTTATTAAAGTTTATTCTAAGTTCATACTATTAGAATATAAATATTAAGATATACCTTCGGTATTCTTACATAATCTAGTTATTTAGCGTAACTAGTACCACTATTAGATTCTATTAATATATTAATAATACTCTATAAGACTTCCTTAATAAATTTATAATTACTTATATAAGTAATATATTAATCTATTCTAATAGAATAAAAGAAAACTATATGAGGAAGGTCTAGGAGGTCCTCTAGAGGCTAGTAGATACTAGGCTAAACCTCGACCTTATAAGATATAAGTTCTTAATTAAAAGGGTTAAATATATATGGTTTAATATAACTATAAGAGACGGTCTCTCTTATAACCTTAAAAAACTCTAAGTAATTACTAAGTAGCTACTCCCAATCTCTCTAAAGGGGGTCTAGAGCTTCCTAGGGTTTATAAATTATTATAACATATTTATACTAAGATATAGCAATATTATTAAACTACTTATATTACTAAACTACTTATATTACTTATTAAGAAGAATATAATATTCTAATAGGGGGATAACTAAGAACGAGCTTTTTTATAGCTTAAGTAGCTCTTTAATACCTATTTAGTACTCTACTAGTTTAATCTAGAAAATAAAACTATTATTAAAACTAATTATTTAGGATTTGTACTAGAAGAAGTACTCTCCTAAGTGAACCTAGAGGGCACTTACCACCTTATAGTATTTTATTTATAGAGGCTTTATTTATAGAGTATAACTACTCTATTTATAATAATGAGCTCCTACTAGCTCTTTCATACTTATATATATAGAGGCCGGAGCTATATAATACAACCTCCTTTAAGGTACTAATAGACTATTAGGGGCTTAAATACTTTATAAAGAAGTAGCGCCTTATAAAGCGCTAGAGCTAGTAAGCAGAAGAACTATCTTAGTATAACTTTACTATTTAATAATATTCTAATAGGGAAATAGTAATACCTAATACCCTCTCTTAAAGAGGATAAGATATATTATAAGAGTAGAATAACGAGTAGAAATAGGGGAAGGTCTTATAGCTAATACTAAACTATACTTACGCTTATAGGGACCCTATAGCTAGCCTCCTAGTAAGGAGAAGTTAAAAGTGTTATATTAATATCCTAGATATTATAATCTTTAATAATAACCCTAAACTATAAGTATTATAACTAGAGATTATAAAGAAGGATATAATATATAAAGCTATATATTATATAATTACCTACTAGCTTTAGAGCTTCTCGCTAGATATAAGGGCTAAGTTTTAAATTAAAAAGTATAATATTAATAGTTAGGGGAGGCTAATATTTAGGGGGAGGCTATAGGTATCTAGCGGGGAGGATAATAATAACTTACTAGGGGAGCTCTATAGAAAGATTATTTAATAGAGCTATAACTTAAGTATAACTACTTACCTAGGCTATAATAATACACTAGAAATAGTAAGCTAGTAGTTCTACTAGCTAGGATAGTTATAAATAGTATAGAGGTTTATAAGGAATTATAATATTTATAGAGGGATATATATCTAGAGGTAAGCTAAGAGGGGTTTTCTTAAGCCCCTATTAATACCTACCTAGTTATACTTAGGCCTCTTAATAAACTTTATTATAAACTAACTATCTATAAAAGATAATACTAGCTAATACTTATAGGTTATAATAAATAAGCTAGGTAAGTTAGTAATACTAGAGGAGATAGGTATTATAAAGGTAGAAGCTTATACCTACTAGTTCCTTTCCTACTACTTCTAGTTCTATAGGTTCTTATATTATATTATTCGTAATTGTAGATCTAATTAAGTAAGCTATTTCTAAGCTAAACTCTAATAACTTACTAATATAAAGAGATTATTAAGTACTATATATTACTAATAGACTAATAGTAATACTAAGAGGTAGAACTAGAAGATATAAGCTATCCTATAGGTATTTATCACTTAGATATATAATAACTAGGGATAGTTCCTACCTTTTACCTAGCTAGGGCTCTATAATAGGGTTAGTAATATAACTAAGCTCTTACTATTCTTCTTAAGATATAAATACTATATAAACCCTATACTAGTTATAAATAATATATTATAAGAGACTCCCTCTAAGGATATAATAGCTATCCTCCTAGTAACTAGGCTATAAGAGATAATAGACCTTATCTAAGTAAGTATCATAATAGCCTAGTAATATAATAAGGAGAATATAAACTAGTATAGGATACTTTTAGAGAAATACTAAGTAGGTAATAAGGTTTAGCTCTTAATAGCTAATTATAAGAGCCCTAGGCTTAGTAAGAAGCTATTATACTTATATTATAAATATGTTATGATAAGAGCCCTAAGCTTATATATTATTAAGCTAGATATACCTAGTAATATCTACCTGAGGTTTTACATTAACCTCCTCTAGAGGGTACTAGAGGATCCCCTACGTACTTAAATAAGGATAGATCCCTAGCTACTACTTACTATAGCTAATAATAATAAATTTAAGTAGTATATAGAGGAGAGATATATAGTATAGTAGAAGGTAATTAGGCGAGAGTAGAGACGCGAGGTCCTAGTTAAATAAGAGGGGTATATAGAGCCTACCTAGGAGCCTATAGAAGCTATAATAGAGATTACTATAGTAAATAGGTATAAGGCCCTATATAGGCTAGTTATAGATACTAATAGCGACCTAGCGTATACCTAGGGAGGGATTAGCTAGGAGGGGGGATAGTATTATAAGCTATGCCAAGGTTAAGCCTACCTAGGCTTCTACTTAGGTTTACTACCTCTAGGGGCTACCTAGGGCCTACCCAGGGCTTACTTAGTAGTTCCCTATAGACTAGCAAAATCTCTACTAGAGAGGAAAACTTCCCCTTTTCCTCTTTAGCTTAAATAAATAGTATTATAGCGACCTATTATTAAATAAACTCCGGTCTAACCCCTCGCATTAAGGTCTTTATAAGTCTAATTAAAGTAAGCTATAAAGCCTTCTAAGTTATAATTACTATTATTATTACTAGCTTAACTATCAGGTAGTTATATCTAATTAGGAGTTAATAAGGTATTATGTTTCTATAGTTATCAAATAAAACGTCATATAAATAGTAATCTTATACTTTTCTATTATATTTAAGAAGTATAGTCTCTCTACTTACTATGAAAATTTAGAGATAGAAAAAGTAGCTTTGAATATATTATATTAAGTATTATTAATTACTTCTTAATAGTACTTATAGGGTGTTATATAGCTATATATTAGTTATTCTCCTACTTAACCTCTTATAGCTATTACTAGAGGGACTTTAGTACTACTATTAACTTAGCTTATCATAGCTTATCTTAAGTCTTAGCTATATTATAATTACCTAGCCTATTATTTATTAGGGAGTAATCCTGAACTTAGTATTATTATTATAATAATAAGCTTAAATATATAAGGGGTTAGACTTAAGTCTATTTAAGAAGAGGTTATTATAATATTATTTATGTAAGCTAAAGAGAAAAAGGGGAATTTACCCTCTTTACTAGAGATTATATTAATCTATAGGAGACTACTAAGTAGGCCCTAAGTAGGCCCCTTAAGGTAGTAAACTTAGGTAGACGCCTAGGTAGTTTTAACCCGGGCGTAGCCTATAATAAGAAAGTAGCTAAGTAATATACCTTATTAGGATTTATAGTATCCTCTACTTTGAATTTTCTCTCTTCTACTTGGAATATAATAATGCTTATAGGTTAGTCCTCTATATATAAAAAGTATTCTATATATTTATTAAAGTTATATAAGCTTGATCTTTTTATATAGATTTATTAATCATTATTATAATCTTATTAAAATACCTATTAAGAAGAAATACGACCCCGCTGTAATTACTAAGTATATCGCTAAAGCTAAAGTAACTTATAAGGTTAAGAAGAAAGCTAAATAAGAGTAGCTAGCTACTTATATTAATAAGGCGGAAGATAAAGATAACATATTTATTATATTAGATGAGAGGTAAATCTTATTAGAGCTAATAATTCCTTATAGTTAGTATATTTCTTGTTAAGATGTATAGGCTTATATTTAAAGAGGTACCTTTAATATTACTAAAGCTAATAGTTACTATAATTAATAAGCTTGGTATTAGGTTATTTATCTCTCTTATCTCTACGTTTGCCCCTAAGGGTAAGAAGAAAGGAAAGGATAATTATAAGTATAAGTATTTCCCCTCTCTAGAAGAACAGGAGAAAGAGGAGGAAATATATTAATAATATTACTTATTATTGGTATACTTATGAAAGTTACTGACTATTCTCTAAAGCTTAAAAAGAAGAAAATATATAATATACATAATATAAGTATTATAATACTTAAGAAAAAGAACCCTATTACCCCTAACAAAGTACTTAGCTTAAAGATAAAACTAATACTTCCTCTCTTATTCTAGAGGGAGCTAGGGACTTTATAGAGCGTCTTTATTATAACTATATATACTTACCACTTTAAGTAACAGCTCTAGTTACTACATCTATAATGTAACTAAATACTATTACTAATATTCTATTAGTTAAAGCTATAAGCTTTTCTCTACTTAAGTTATAATATTATTAAGTTTAGAGTTATACTATAGCCCCTTTGTAAAAGGACTATGATACATTTACCTAGTTTATAGGTATAATTTAGGAAATACTATATAGGTATTTTAACTTATACCCTCTATTAGTTAAGGAAAGTAATATAGGAAATCTATATATTCCTACTTAGAAGTAAACCCTCGTATGAAGTTAAATACACGCTATACTAGGGCTAATTATATTAGAGCTAAACGGGCTACTAAGGCTCTTATACCCTAGAAAAGCTATTATATAAGATAAATCCTTAACCTACCTTCTGATAAGGTACAGGCTACTATCCAAAAAAAAACCCTTAACTAAAGAGGTCTTTCCTGAGAGGTTCCTATAGCTATAAGTATAAGAAGCTCTATAAGTCGGGCTTTATACCTCTCCCTCTTCTTTATCCTTATCTAAGCTATAATAAATCCTTAACTATATTAATACTAGACCCTATATATAACTATATTAAGCCTAAGCGAGGTATTCTTTTTAATATAAATAATATATAAGGGATTACTAGAGAGTTTAATATTAATATAATTAATAAAACCCGCTCCTTTATTAACTACTCCGCTATACTAGGGAGCGCTAGCTATAAGCTCTTCTAATAGGATATTAATTATAATATCTAGTATTTAATATAAGCAAATAGTATAGTAGTCTCCTCTTAATACGCGGTCTTTTATATACCTCTTGCTCTTATTAGAGGTATATATATTAAGATAGATAACAAAGGATAGAAGGTAAGTATACTATAAGCTATACTAAGGAGTAGCTATTTATTTATTTCTTTGCTTATATATTACTTAAAATCTATAGGTACCTTATAAAAAGGGTAAGTAAGGAGATCTTTTAAAGCTTAAAGGTAGTCCTTAATAACTATATTATATTATATTTTAAAGCTCTATCTATTAAGTCTAGTTATAGCTAACTCTATCTAACCTTAATAAGGGTATAATTATACTAATAAGTACTTATTCCTACTAGCTACTAGCTCCTACTCTGATTAGAGATATATATACTAATAGAGATAATAAGGGATAGGAGGTAAGTATACTATAGGGTATACTAATAAGTAGCTTTTTATTTTTATTACGTATATACTACTTTGAATCTATAGGTACCCTATAAAGAAGTAGTGCTAGTAAGCTATATCTACTTAAGCTATATATCTCTAGTCATAACTTTGAGCTCTAATTTAATAATAAGGGCTAGCTTATATATTATTTAATATCTATAAGTACCTTATAAAGAAGATAAGTAAGTGGGTCTTAGAAAGCCTAAAAGTAGTTCTTAATAATAAGGGCTTTATATTATATTCTAAGGTTTTATCTACTAAGTCTAGTTATAGCTAACCCTATTTAATAATAATAAGAGTATAAATATATTAGTAAGTACTTATTATATATTTAAAGAAATAGATCTTCTTATTAGGATTTATAATAGGGATAATTATTAGATAAGTAAATAGTATAGTAATCTCTTTATATAATACTCTCTCCTTAATATATAGTCTTTTATATACCTCCTGCTCTTATTAAAGCTATATATACTAAGAGAGATAAAGAGGGATAGGAGGTAAGTATACTATAAGTAATACTAATAAGTAGCATTTTATTTTTATAGCTTATATACTACTTAGAATCTATAGGTACTTTATAAAGAAGTAATACTAGCGAGCTATATATACTTAAGTTATATATCTCTAGGGATAACTTTAAGCTCTAACTTAATAATAAGGGCCTCGCGCTATATTCTAAGGTTTTATCTACTAAAGTCTTGTCGTAGCTCAGTCTGTCTAACCTTAATTTAGGTATACATATACTAGTAAGTACCTATTTCTACTAGCTACTAGCTAGAGCCCTACTATATATATAGGGGCTACTAATAAGAGCTAATAATAAGAGCTAATAAGAGCTAATAGGAGCTAATAAGAGCTAATAAGAGTAGTATATACTAAAAAGAGCTATATAGACCTATACTTATCTAAACTTAGAATAAATTAGCTTAATTCTTTAAAAGACGAATTAGATTTAAGCTTTTAATATATAGGGGTTGAATAGTAATAAGAGAGTTTCTTTTCTTAGGCAGGCCTAGCTTCCTAAAAGGTAAGGATTAACCTGCCTAACGGAAGGCATATGATGTGAAGTCTAAAATACTATTTAATAGGGCTTAGTTCTTATAATTTATATATTTATTTAATTCCTTATATAGGCTTATAAGCTCTTAAAGTATTTTCTAAGTAGAACAAAATAAGGATATTATTAATATAGAATAGTAGATGGACTTTATAGTACTTATCTTAAAGTAAATAGGGCTCTTCATTATAAAGAGAGATAGTAAACCTATATAAAGCTATAGAGAACTCCTTATACTATAGAAGAGGAGTATCTCTAAGCTTATAGAGGGCTTAATTAAGCTTAATAACCTTTTAATCTACTTAGAGCTATTTAGGAGATAATAAGTAATTAGCACTCTATTTAGGTTAATATATATATTTAGAAAGGAAGTCATAATATCAAAGCAGAGTATATTATACTTAAACCAAGCTATAACTAGTTTTATTATATATAATGTTAGCACGGCTATATAGGTAGAAACAGAGGCAGAAAGGTCGCTAATATAATAAAGGTAATTTAGGTAGCGAATGATGCACTAAGGTAACCTCTCTGGTTTATTATATAACTTATACGAATAGAGAGGAAAATATAGATATAAATAAGTATATATTTTATAAATACATACTATATCTAAAGCGTTAAAAAGCTAGGGGAAAAGGTAGGTATAAGTAGGCAGTAGCTCGCTTTAATATATATATATAGTAGCGTAAGACTTACTGTGGCTTTAGTTATACGCATGTCGGCGCTTTGTTGCATATATATATATATTGCTAAGAACGCTTAGATATAGCGTCTTATTTCGCCTTATTTCACCTTATTTTACCATACTATAGGTATAAACCTTAAGCTTAACTTTGTAATATATTTAGAATATATCAACTCTAGGTGTATAGTAGTATAAGGTACACTATTTAACGCTTAATTTAGAGTTAAATATATACTATATTCTACTATATCTCTTATATTTATATATTTATAGCACTCTAAAAGTATAGTAGTAAAGTTATTACTTTACCCTATAAGCCTTAGGATAGTTATTATAGAACTTATAGGGATATACTTACTTAAGTGGGAGAGGCTTTAAATATACTTTAGTTTAGTGAATTTATCTATTAAGTCGGTTCAATAATAGGTTTGATTATTTCCTTATTTATAATATCTTAGAAAAGACCTTAGAGTAGCTCTCTTATCCTCTTTGCTTTCAAATAAGTATTTAATAGCCTTAGGAGATCTTCTATAAGGTATGTGGGTCTCTACTTAGTAATTAGATATTTCTTATAATTATTTTATACTTATATTATAACTATAACTATAGAGTATGAAGTTTTATACATAAAGTAGTCTTTATAGTTACTTCTTATTAATTAAGTAGGAATATTATAGAGTAAGATTCTTATTAGTTATTCAATAAGCTCTTTTATAAATATATAGTTATAAAAACTCTTACGTATTTTTCTTAAGTACTCTGTTAGGTTGGAGAATTATAATCAAGCTATGAAAATTAATAATAAGATAATTAAGAAGTTATTTTAGCTATTTAAAAAGTTTTGTTTAGGTTATTATGAGCTCTTCCCCTTAATAGGCGCTTGGGTAGCTAGTTCTGAAGCGTTCAGAATAAGTAGCTATAGGTTTATATTTACCTTAACTATCTCTTAAGCATCAAAGTAAGGTTCTAAAACTTTTACAATCTTTAAGATTATTTTAAATATACTATATAAATTTAGAGTTTATTTAGAAGTAAGTAGTGCTCTCTATAAATTAATTAGTATACTCTTACGCTATATTTCAGTAGTAATATAAAGTACTTATAAGTTATAAGAAGTAGCTAGTACAGAGAACCTAAGCTTATTAGGGGTATATTTGCTTATTATTTAGTTACTATTTACTTAATAAGATACCCCTAATGTCTTAAGAACTATATTAATAGATTTAATAATTATTTCTAGTTCATTAATGATTATCTATATACTTTTAGTATGTAAACCTTCTACTTTATTATCGAGACGGTAGAACTTTAGCTTATTAAACTAGAAATATAAATATAAAATAATAACTTAATTAAGTATAGGAACCTAAATTATATATAAGTTATATATCTCTAGTATATATCCCATAAAGTATTCAAAATAGGCCCTAGGGTTAACCTTATAATCGTATTTCTTAATACCCTTATTATTAGTATAGCCCTTAAGAGGGCTCTCCTTAATACCCCTATAGGGAAAACCTATAATTATATTAAATATAAGTGAGTAAAATTAGTAGAAGAAGTTAAGGAGATTAAAGTATACCCTATAGAATAGCTCTTCTTTAACTAGGTCCTTTATAATACTAAGGTAGAAGTAACCCTTTAGGGGATATTAATAAGTATAGCTTATATTAACTACTTTAATATAGAGAGAGCGTTACTAATAATAGTATAATTCTATGGACATTATACTAGTGGACGAAGTACTAATAGAGGTAGTATTTAATAGTAGCGTACGTAGTATATAAGAGGATAAATTAAGCGTTTAGTAGTATATAGTAGTTAAATAATTAAAACTACGTTATTATTAAAGTATAAATTTAAAGGTGAGGCTCTATAGTAGGATATATATAAGTAGGGCTATAGTTAGGAGCGGATTATATAACTAAAGACTATATACATTATTAGGAGGCGCGGAGTTAGAAGGTCAATTAAACTTAAGTAGGTAAAATCACTATATAGTAGCTAGAGGCCTCTAGACCTCTATAATAAGGTATTATAATGGATGTATAGCTATTATCGTTACTCGCGCTTTTAAGATAGTCTTATAACGTATATACTCTCCTCCTCTTATAGGCTTCTTTATATTTACTAATAGGAGTTTAATATCTATTTAAAGCTTAGCTACTTATTATTTATATGAATGAGGTATTGGTCATAATTATTTAGTACTTAATATTATATTATATCTTATGTATAGTAAGTTCCTTTTACCTTTATATCTAGTATTAAGTATCTAGAGTATCTTAAATACTTTATTATACTCCTTTAAGACTAGCGGAGATATAAAGAGCCTTCTAGTCTATTTATCCTTGATAAAGAGTATATAGGTATATAATATATTACGCTTTTAGTACTTAAATAAGTCCTAAGTTATATAGTCATAGGAATAGAAAGCTCTAGCTTTAGATATCTTATATAAGATGACTTATTAAGTATATACCTAAGCGTAGTATTTATATTAAATATATAATAGTGTCTTACTCCTTACTCTCTAAGCGTTATATATAAGGTATTTAAGAGTAGTTTAGATCAAGTAGCTAATATAGAGGTACTATAATTATACGTTATTAGACCTTTCTCTAGCCTAGTAATATAAGGGCTATATTAGCTTGTAGTTATAGAAGAGGGCTATAATACTAATACTACTTATAAGAATACCATAACTAAGTAGGTAGGTAGAAATAGAGTTATATTTAAAGAAGATAAAGTTACTCTTATTTAGCAATTACTTAACATAAGTAGGCCTAGTAAGCTTTTTATACTATAGAATATAATTATAGCTACTATACTAAATACCAATTTTAAATAGAAGTGCTTTAAAGATTATATTAATATGTATATTCTTAGTAATAGTGATATTATTTAGACTTAAAGCGCTCTTCTCCCCTATAGAGGAGTTCCTAACAGCATTTACAATAGCCTAGGTGCTCCTATTAATAATTAATATATTTATATTACTAACCTTAATTACTCCATTATTATAAGTAAATGAAGGTATTTGTAACTAGCTTTGAGTTATTATTATTAATATAAAGGGCGCTATAGTTATATAGAATAATACTATATAAGAGAGCGCATAATCCTTTGAGGAATATAAATATAATAGAATAAACCTAAGCTACTTTACTAATATCTACTAAGAAGCTATAGTTAATAATATAATACAAGGTATTATTAAATACTTAATTTCATCTCTAGTATTGCTTTACTACTATGCCCGCTATATTTATTACACTATTCACTGCTATAGCTTTATTTAAAGGGAGCTAGCTAGTCTAATAAGACTCCGTAGTAATCTATACTAAATATATAAAGTTAGAGGGGATATAGCCTTACTATAGGGATAATATAATCTCTTAGATCTATTATACTTCCTCTTTTAATATCTTATAGCACGTAGGTTTATCTTTTAGAGAGCTTATAAAAGCTTATTCTATATTAATATACGTCTATAAAGTCTACTTGTAGTATTATCTTTTAAGTGCGTAACTATGCTACAGCCCCCTTATAAAAGACTATAGTAAATTAGCTTAGCTTATAGGTATAATTCAGAGAATACTATATAAAAGGTTTTACTTATACTCTCTACTAGGTAAAGAAAACAATTTAAAAACTATATTTGTTCCTACTTAGATATGAACCCTCTAAATATTATAAAGTTAGATATATACTATATTAAAGCTAATGATATAAGAGCTAAAGAGGCTACTAAAGCTCTTATAGCCTAGAAATACCCTTATTAAATATTCTAATAAGATAAAAGCTACTATATAAAATAACTCTTTAATTTAGAAACCTAACCTTCTAGCGAGGTATTATCAATACTATCTATGAGAGATAAGTCCTTAACTAAAGATGTTTTCCCTAAGAGGTTTTTATAACTAGAAGTACAAGAAGCTTTATTACTACAGGTAAGGCTTTATATCTCTCCTCCTTCTTTATCCCTATAACTTATAATAAGTCTTTGAGGCCTCTGGCCACTATATAGTGATTTTACCTGCTTAAGTGCAATAGACCTTCTAACTCCGCGCCTCCTAATAATATATAGCTTTAGTAAAATATAGCCGCACTTCACTGGATAGCCTCACGATCTTTAACTTTATATTAATAATAATATAGTTTTTAATTATTTAAACTATAAAACTATTAACTTATCCTCTTATATACTATTTGCGCAATACTTACGCTACTAATACTGCTTCTATTACTACTTTATCTACTAGTTATATTATTATTTGTAACGCTCTCTTTATATTAAAGTAGTTAGTAAAAGCTATACTTACTAATATTTCCATAATAGGCTGCCTCTACCTTAGTAATATAGAGGACCTACTTAAAAAAGGCTACTCTATAAGGTATATAATAACCCGCCTAGCTTTTACTACTAAGTCTACTTATTTAGCGATAGTATAATTATAAGTAACCCCTCTAAGAGTATTAATAAGAGCCCTCTTAAGGGCTATATTAATAATATACTCTCTACATATAATAGAGTAGTTAATAAAGGAGTAGGTTTTATTAATTATATTAATACTAAACTCTCCAGTAATCTCTTATATATTATTAGTATTAAAGGGCGTACCTTATATAGGCTTAGTATTTTTATGTATAGGGTCTAGTGCTAATATAATTAAGGATTTATTATAAGTTAGATAAGGATAAGGAAGAGGGAGAGGTATAAAGCCCTACTTATAGTAATAAAGCTTCTTATACTTCTAGCTATAAGAACCTCTTATGAAAGATCTCTTTAGTTAAGGAGTTATTTCTTATATAGTAGCGTTTATAATACCTCATTAGAAAGTTAACCTTTGAAGTTAAGGAGCTATTTTATATAGCTTTTATGATACCTTATTAGAAGGTTAAATTTTCAAGTTAGGGAGTTATTTTATATAATAGCTTTTATAGTACCTTACTAGAAGGTTTAGCGAGGGCGTTACTATAAGATCCTTAGTAACCTATATAGCTCTAATATAATTAGCCCTAGTATAGCGTATATCTAACTTTATATAGTAATATTTAGAGGGTTTACTTCCGAGTCGGAATGTATAAGGTTCCTATATTATTTTCCTTAACTAGTAGAGGGTATAGGTTGAAATACCTACATAATATTTCCTAAATCATGCCTACGAACTAGGTAAATTTATTATAGTCTTTTTACAAAGGGACTATAGCGTAATTTCGGGCTTAATAATAAGTCTTTAAATATATTAATATAAAACCCGATATAAAAAACCGCGAAGCCTATACAAGGTACGCCCTTTAATACTAATAACCCGCGAGAGATTATTAGAGAATCTAATATCAATAGGATCGATCTTAAATAATGTAAGCTCTATAGTATTATTTAATAGTAGTACTTAAGTAAAGTCTATAGAAGGGAGGAATTCGCTCTAGCTATTTTAAGATTAGTTAATCTATAGATAAAGGTATTATATTAAATACTAATAAGGAATCCTAAATTATTTATTTATCTCCATGTACCGTGCTATAAATAAATATATAGTAATACTATATAGCTTATAAAGCTTATTTTAGAAGTTAAAAGTAGAATAGGGCCTATAATTAGATATAACTATAGTAAGAAAACTAGTATATTAGAAGATATAGGTATATTATAGCTAAATAAGATCCCGCGCTATGAATATCTTATAGTATAATAGGGCGACTGATTTCTTTAATAGGTGGTATACTATAATAAATATATTATTATACTCATAGCATTTAAGTAGGTATAATGTACAGTCCATTATAATACATTCCTAGAGGTAGTTTAATATTATTAAGAGCCTTAAATCGCTTAGCAGCTTATTTCTTAGCTTTTACGTATAATAGTAGGTATAGTAGTTATAAATATACTACTTAATATTAGTAGCAAGTTGAAGCAAATAGTATTATTCTTTTAGGAGCTTAATAGTTTTATTATAGCCTAGGTATACTATATACTTCTAAATATAGGCTTTCTAAATAAATGTAATTGTAAGGAACAATGGCGGGTGCAGGATGCAGAGCCACGCTATCAGCAAAACGTCGGCAAGTCAGGGGCAAATAAATATACCTTATAGAAAACTCTATAAGTAGAAAACTTAGAAGGTTAAGCAATAATCTAATATAATAATAAATACCTACGTTTTAATATTCTAGCCTTTCCTAGTTTAGGCCTTTAGCTATACTCTTATGATTCTATTACTTCTACCTTGATTTAAGAAACTAGTGCTAGTTAGAATATCTAAAGCAAACTAGTAATAATATACTAACGATTTAGCAATAGAGTTTAATTATAATAAACTCTAGGCTAGGTATATAGAATATAACTAATAAGGTCTTAGCTAATAAGATATTAATTATTTACTAAGCCCTGAGATATAGGGAATATAGCGCGGATACTACGCTAGGGGAATAGATAACCCTAGCGATAATATAATAGGAGGAATAACCCTAAGGGGTTAGGCTAGGTCCTAGGTAGCGCTAGACTAGGCAGACTACTCTTTAAGGGGCGAATAGATAGCGAGTAGTAGCTAATAGGGTACCCCGCCTAAGACGCCCTGAGAAGCTAGTATCTCTAGTATCCTTACCTAGGCTATAGGGTTACTATAGAAATAGCAGGAGAGCCTTATAGAGCAGATATATCTATAATAGTAGCAGCATGAGGAATAAACTACTACCCTACTATAGGAACTTATTAATTACTTAGTAATAAGATACTTATAGAGAGAATATAAAAAGCCCCCTATATATAACTACTATACTATAACTAAGGATTTTACGATAGACTAGGTTAGTAACTAGATCTAAGTAATTAAAGATAGAAACTAATTATATACTAGTAGTATACTAGAGTAGTAGGTCTAATAGGCGCTTATAAAGATAAGCCTATCCCTATAGACCTAATAGCAATATTATAAGGCTAGGCTAGAAGGAGACCTAGCATAAGCCGACTTTATAGCATTTACTCGCTAATAGCATATTAACCTTAAGCTTTAAGAGCGAGGATATTATAAGAAGCTAGATATAATAAGGTAGAAGGAGATATAGTTACTAATATAGTTCTTCGCTAAATAGTTAGCAATATATTAGGACTTAGGTATAGTTAGTATAGAAGATAGTAAGGCTAAAGCCTATATACTATACTTCTAATTAGCCCTATTCCTATATAAGGAACTTGAATATTAGAAAGTTGAGATATAGAGGCTAAGAGATATAGCTATAGAAGCTAAATACTTATAGGAGATATATTACTAATAGGGTAGCAAACCTCTGCAAAGCGAAAGCAAGAAATAGTATATAGGGAAGAGTTTAACCTAAGGGGGCCCCTAGTAGCGAGGTTAAGTTAGAAGGCAGGCTAGGAAGGTTCTAGCTAGAAGATAACGCGGGGTTTATAAAGCCTAATGCCTTAGTAATAGGTTAGTAGCGTAATATAGGGATCTAACTAGAATAGGTCTATATCTAGCCCTAGTATATAACCTATAATATCCGATTATATAATATGCTTTAGCTATAAGCATAAGGGGTATAAGAGGGCAGATTGCCTAGATAAACGCGCGAGATAAAGCGCGAATAAAACGCTAGTAGGATACTAAATACTTACTAAAAAAGCGAGGGTTAATATAATCTAATCTATAAGAGTTAAGGAACTTAACTTATTAGAAAACGAGTAAGCTAGGGGACTATACTAGTAACCCCTACGCCTAAATTAGAACTAGATACTCTCCCTAAGGGAGCTATTATAAAGGGATAAGCGATCGTTCTCCAGAATATTACTAAATAAAAAGTAGTAGTAGATATAGATTCCTATTCCTAGGTTAATATTATTAGTAGTTAACTAGCTAAGTCCCTATAACTACGACCTATAGCAGCTAATACCCCTATATTAGAAGGGTTTAATAGGTTATCTATAATAAGCTAGAATATATACTAGTTAATATTTTTCTTTATTAACTTAGGAGGAGAAGCGAAGAAGATATAGCAACTCTTTGCTAAAGCCCCCTAACCTAAAGGAGCAAGAGACCTCCTCCTATTATAATACTCTATAGGAAGAGAGGGTATTATTATTAATACCTAGATAAATACCTAGGAATATAAACCCTTTAGTATTGCTAAGCTATTAGTATTTATATAAGAGATTATTAAGAATAGCTAGAAGGCCTATATTATATATATATCAGGGAATATCACCTCCTATAAGCTACTAATAGGGGCTCTAGAAGAAGAAGACACCCTAGAGGGCGATATAGAGTTGCTACTAGAGCTATTTAGCGAATAGGTAATATTTAATAAATAGTTAGTAAAGCAGTACCTAGTCCTAGAGGGTATAGAATATACTACTAACTTAATTAAAGGGAAGAAACCTCTATATAGGCTTATCTACCTATTGAATAAGTATTAGTTAGAAGAACTTTGCTAATATATTGCTAATAACTAAGCGATAGGGCGGATCTAACCCTTAACTAGTAAAGTAGGCGCTCCTATCCTTTTTATACCTAGGAAAGATAGGTCCCTATGCCTTTATATAGATTACTAAGGCTTTAATAAAGTAATAATAAAGAACTAATATCTATTCCCTCTTATTAGCGAACTATTAGATAGGCTTTATAGAGTGAAATAGATCTTAAAAATCGATATTTAAGATATATACTACTATATTTATATTAAGCCAGAGGATCGCTAGAAAATGGCGTTTAGGATGCGTTATAAGCACTTTAAATATACTATTATACTATTTAGACTTATAAACGCCCTAGCTATATTCTAGGCGTATATTTACTAAGCGCTCGCTAAGCTGCTAGATACTTATTATATTACTTATATAGATAATATTATAATTTTATTCTAAGATAAGAGAGTAATATATAAAATACCTTCTCCGAGTGCTCTATAGGCTTTGCTAATAGGTGCTCTATACTAAGCTTAGTAAGTATAGGTTTTACTAATAGCAGGTAGAGTTCCTAGGGTATATTATCACACCTAAGAGCATATTAATAAACTAAACTCGTAGCTAAGCTATTACTAAATAGAAGCTGCTAAAGACGTACTAAGATATCTAGGTCTTCTTTAGATTCTATAACTTCTATTATAAGTTTATCGTAGGATATTTAGATATTATAGCCCTAATAATATCCCTACTAGAGAGCAGCGAGAATAGCAAGAAAGGAGGCGAGTTTTACTAGCTAGAAGAGGTTTAATAAGCCTTTGAGCAGCTTTAAGCTGCCTTCTGCTTAGCAACTATTCTCTAATACTAGGACCTAACCTATAAGATAAGGGTTAAGATAGATGCTTCTATAAAGGCTATATCTAGTATCCTATTATAGCATATTAATAGTTAGTAATAACTAGTTGCCTACTATTTATAGAAGCTTAGCGATATAGAGTAATATTAGGGAGCAGGCTAATAGGAACTTATTGCTATAATTAAAAGCTTAGACTATTAGGCTTACTACCTTTAGGGTATATTAAAGAAGTTTATAATCCTAATAGATTACTAGGCGCTAAAGGGAGTTACTATTATACCTATGCAGGACCTTCAGAGAAGGCTTGCTAAGTAGGTATATAAACTCTTAGTATTTAATTTTAACCTTAAGCATAAGTTAGGGGTTATAAACCTAGTAGACGGTCTATCTAAGAGGCTAGACTATATAGAGGGGGAGGTGAAGTATAATAATATACTCCTAACCCTAGCGAGGAAGCTGAGGTTTATTAGCAAACTACTAGTAGACCTTTAGATAAGTATTATTATATTATAAAGTAGTATAGAGACCTCAAAAGTATTTATTAATACTATAAGGGCTAGCATAAGGTGCCCCTTCTAGATAGATAGCTCTAGGGGCGGAGACGCCTTAGTCTCTAGTTAGTATCGCGCTCTATAGCATACTAATATTATTATAACTATAGTAGCTATAATAACCTAATACTAAAGAGCAAGGGGTAATATAGAGAATACTTAGCGAGAGGTTATTAACTAAGAGGACTCGCTTAGAGCTAGGGTTACTATAGCGTAGCAATATATCCTATGCTAGGTTATAAGGGAGCTTATAACGAGTGAAATAGCAGATAGTTAGCAACCCTCTGAAGCAATAGAGAATCTTATCTATAGACTATAAGCTAATAAGTTATACTACTAGATATAATTAGAGAGGGTGCGCAGACTAGCTAGCGATTATAGGGGCTATATAATTAATAGTTATAGAACCTTGTTCTGTAAGGAATAGTTAGAGATATTATAAGAGGGGTCTCTAAGGCTAGAAATCCTTTGCTAATACTATAATAACTATAGGGCGGGTTATATAGGGGTAAATAAGACTACTAAGTTAATCTTAAGGAACTTCTATTAGCTAAACTTAGCTATAGATATATATAATTACATTATAGGGCGCTATATATGCTAGGGGAACCGCGTTCTAAGGCATAAGCCTTATAGAAAGTTATAACTACTACTCTTACCTATATACCTATTCTAAGAAATAAGTATGGACTTTATTACTAGATTACTAGCGAGCTCTTAGTATATAGGCGGAGAATATAACGTAGTTCTCGTTATTATATACTAAATAACTAAGTTCGCTATATTTATCCTAATAATAAAGCAGCTAATAGCTACTAAGTTAGCGCGGATTATCTACGAATAGGTTAAATACTACTTTAGCACTCTAGAGGGTATTATTAGCAACTAAGATAAGCTCCTAACTAGCTAATTTTAAGAAGAGTTCACAAGAGAGAGGGCTATTAAGCGCTACCTCTCTACTATATACTACCCCTAGACTAATAGGCAGTTGGAAAGAATATATTAGACGTTAGAAAAGTACCTATAAGCATATGCTAGCGACTTGCTATAAGAATTGGCAGTCTAACTACCCGAGGCGGAGTTTGTATATAATAATAGTTACTATAGTACTACTAGCTACTCGCTAATAGAGGCCCTATATAGTTACTGCCCGTATTATATAGAATATATAGCTCCTATAAATAAGGTTATAGTATAGGGCGTAAGGGAGCGAATTAAATATATTTCAAGACTCTATAAGAGGGCCTAGGAATAGTAGCAGAAGGCTGCTAAAGCATAAGCTAAGTATTATAACGCGAGATATAAGGATTAGACCTACTATTAGAGATAGGTCGTTAGGCTTTTAATAAAGAACTTCTAGTTTAAGAATAAGAAACTAATACCTAGGTTTATATAAGTAGCTATTATAGAGCTAGTTAGCACGTAGGTATATAGGGTCTATCTGCTATTATAATACTAATAGATATATAATATATTCTCTATTACCTTACTAGAACTATAGGACGACCGCTAAGTAGGTAGTAAAGGTTCGCTTATATACCTAGAGCTTGAGGATAAGCTAGAGGAATAGGAAGTAGAAGAGATTATTATATAGCAAAATATTAGCAATATATTAGCAATAATATATAGTATCTAGTTAAGTAGGTAGGTTAGCCTATAGAATATAATACATAGGAGCCTATAGAGAATTTAGTAAATACGTAAGAGGCTGTTCGCAAGTTTAATAGATAGCATAGGAGGTCTTATAAGAAGAAGGATAATTAGTACTAAAGGTATAGCAATAAGTTGCTAATTATAAATCATGAGATTATAGAATAGAAGCTAAATTAAGAAGTAGAATATTAATCGTATTAAGTAGCGAATTATTACTAATATTATAGTAGAAAGAGGGGTATTATCCTATATAAAAAAGGGAGAAAGCTAATAATATTACTAGTTATTTACTTCTAACTATAGCTATAGGCGCGAGCACCCTAACCACCATAACCACGAGCAGCACCATAGCGACTAGTTGCTAAGCTAGTATTACTAGCATTCCTATTATTATTACCTGCAGACTAACTACCTACTAACTTACTACTAGACTTACTACTAGACTTACTATCTCAGTCCCTATCTAACTCGCTACTAGAGCTACTACCCACCTCGCTATCTAACTCGTTACTAGAGCTATTATTAGATATAGTAATAGTAAGCTTAGTATTTTTAGCCCTTCGGGCTCTCTTTGCTAAATTATTACTATCCTCTTAGCTATGCTTAGTAGGAGTATAGAGGTATAAGGCGTAGAAGACGTGGCGAGTACTAGTAATAGTAATAAAGCAGGAGGGGATATTATTAGAGGTATACTTAAGGAGGTCGTCTTAAAGCGACTTGCTAAACTTAGGAAAGGAGTTAATATTATACTTATAAGAGCGCTTAGGGACTAGTTTTATTAAAAGGTTATTAACTAGATAATAGATCTTATTATAGAGGTATATAGCAGGATTATTATTATAAATATATAGCAGCTAGGTAGCATTTAGGCGCTAAAGTATATTAATACTATTATAAAGGGTACTAACCTAGAACTAATTATTAGTAGGATATAATTAGCAAGGGAGTACTAAATAATAGCTTATATAAACTAGGATATTAAGAGCTAGGTGCTCACGGATAGAGGCGAGCTCCTGAAGTTAAAGCTGCTCTATATTATAGCTACTACTACTAGTAGTAGGATTATAGATAAGTTTAGTAATAGGCTTTTATGCTACTGAATAGTTGCTAAGAGAAGCGAGTATGCGATATTAATAAAGAGGGGTTAGGATACCCTCCTATTCCTAAATTTAGATTTAATAGAATATATTCCAGGTTATCTAGGCTACGCCCTAAAGCTCCTAAGGGACCTACTAGGCGTTAGTATATAGCAACGAGGCGGCGAATAGGCGGAGACTTATAGTAGCGCACTTCTTCTTATTAAAGTTACAATAGATATACTTCTATATATACTCGCTATATACATAGCGAAGGTTAATAACGTCTTAATATATCTTATAAAGATAGCTAAGATAAGGATAGCTATTATTAATATTACTAGTAAGGTCGCTAGAGAGAATTTCGGGATTATATAGATACTTAGCGAGTATTACGCCTATATATGCAATATAAGACATAGCGGAGAATAATTAGTAAGACGATAGAGAAAGAAATAAACTAGAAAAGGAAATAGAAGGAAAATTAACAATCGTAGCAAAAGCTTGCTAAATAGATAACGAAGAAAATAATAGAGGCTGCTAAGTTAAAAAAAGGATACTAAAGGGGAAAGAATTTAGCTAGGTTAAAGACCTCGAAAAGAAGATACCCTTTTATAATTAGTATCGCTAGGTAATAAGGCTAAATAATTACTAACTATATACTACTAAACGGTCGTATAACTATCAGCGAATAATTAAAAAAACAATAGCAATACTTAAAATTCAAAAATATATAAAGCACTAGAAAATAAAATACGTTATTCGCTATAGCAGCCTAAATCTAGCGCAGGAAGGAGCGATAATAAATAATATAATAAAGATGCTAAACTATCGCCCTATAGTTAGTAATATAGAGCTATATTACCCTACTAGTACGCCTTAGGGACTAAGGCGTTAGAAGGGGGGGCAATTATAAGGAATAATAGCGGGTATAGGATGCAGAGCTATGCTATTAGCAAAAAGTTAGCGAGTTAGGAGCGAATAAATATACCTTAGAGAAAGCTCTATAAGCAGAAAACTTAGAAGGTTAAGTAATAGTCTAATATAATAACGGATACCTACGTTTCAATATTCTAGCCTTTCCTGGTTTAGGCCTTTAGCCATACTCTTACAGTAATATATAGGTCTTTCTCTTTAGGTATCATAAGCCTCTTATTTATAATTCGGTGCTTATTTTATATTCTCTAGTATTTTTTTCTAGTAATAATAAGTATCTTTAGTACTTTAAGTAATATTATGTTAGAGTTATAATTTCACTAAAGGATCTATTTAATAAGGAGATAACCTTTTAGCTTATCCTCTAGCTTAAGGCGCTTATAGTAGCTATAAGCTAACTTAGAGTAGCTTCTAATAGCTAGTAGAGTTTATTTACTACCTCTAGAGATAGGTATATTGATAATTGGGCCTCTAACTACTATATAGTGATTTTACCTAGTGACTTTACTTACTTAAGTGCAATAGATCTTCTAACTCCGCGCCTCCTAAATATATATATAGCCTTTAGTTATATAGTTATAACTCTTCTAACTATAGCCGCATTTATATATATTTATAGCCTCACGACCTTTAACTTTATACTTTAATAGTAATGTAGTTTCTAATTATTCAATA
This sequence comes from Colletotrichum sansevieriae, assembly GCA_026260285.1. Classification (NCBI taxonomy): domain Eukaryota; kingdom Fungi; phylum Ascomycota; class Sordariomycetes; order Glomerellales; family Glomerellaceae; genus Colletotrichum; species Colletotrichum sansevieriae. The sequence goes on from JAOQIF010000104.1 coordinate 131,076, forward strand.
GACTATTAAACATTTACCTTATCCTCGTATGTACTATATATACTATTAATACTACCTCTATTACTACTTTATCTACTAGTAGCTATATTATTATTAACAATACTCTCTCCATATTAAAGGAGTTAATATAAGCTATACTTGCTAATACTTCCCTAATAGGCTACCTCTACTTTAATTATATAGAGGAACTATTCAAAGAAGAGCTACTCTATAGGGTATATAAGAACCTACTAAGCTTCCTCTATTAAGTTTACTTACTTATTTTGAATATAATTATAAGCCTTAGGTTTCCCTATAGGGGTATTAAGAAGAGCGCTCTTAGGGGCTATATTAATAATATACTCTCTATATATAGTAGAGTAGTTAATAAAGAAGTAGGTTTTATTAATTATATTAATATTAAACTCTCTAGTAATTCCTCTTATATTATTTATATTAAAGGGCGTGCCTTATATAGAATTAGTATAGTTATATATTGAGTCTAATACTAATATAGTTAGGGATTTATTATATATTAAATAAGAAAGAGGGAGAAGTATAAGGACCTACCTATAGAGCTTTCTATACTTCTAGCTATAAGAACTTCTTAAAAAAGACCTCTTTAGTTAAGAGGTTATCTCTTATATAGTAGTATTTACTTTACTAGAAGGTTAAGCTTTTAAGTTGAGAAGTTGTTTTATATAGTAGCTTTTTCCTTATTAGAGGGTTTAATAAGGGTATTTCTAGGCTATTAGAGCTTTAATAGCGCGTTTAGGCCTAATATAATGAGCTTTAATATAGCATACATCCGACTTTATATAGTAATATTTAGAGGGTATACTAACTAGTAGGAACATAAAGGGTTCTTATATTCTTTTCCTTAATTAATGGGGAGTATAAATTTAAATATATATATAGTATTGTAAAGGCATTTAGGGGCTAAGGGCCACAGTTAGGTCAAACTGATAGTAGAAGCACCTAAAAGGTAGGTCTAGTATTACTATGCTACTTTTGCTTGCTTCTTCTAAGATCCTTCTTTTCTAGCTTTTAGCAAGTATTTGCTAAGTCCTTGCTATAGAGGGTTTTATACCCTAGACCTATACGCCTCTCTATCCTTTTAGCCTGCGCTAGCTGAGATATCTCTAGCCTCTCTAGCCTAGGTATCTAGTCCCTTATAATTATCCCCCTTCTAATTATAATAATCCTTATTATAAGGTTAGGTATTATAAGTTAGCCCTCTATTATTATACCTCTTAGTTATCTAGGGTAGGCCCTAGGGTTTTTACTATTATTACTATTATCTAGTATAGTAATAGTTTGCTATATATTTGCTAAAGGATAATAGAGCTCTTAGAGTTATAGATATAGTAGCTAAGCCTATAGTCTTATTCCTTATAATTCCTCTCTTCTTAGGCCCCCTTTATACCCTCTATCTGGGTTAGTCTAAAGGGATCTTATTATTTTCTTTTGAAGAAGACTAGTTATCCTTATAATAATAGATTTATTCTCTAGCTATTCGCCCGTTATCTAGCGAGCGCTATCTTATACTATACCCTTATAATAACTTCGTTTTTTATCCTATTATCCCCTTTTTAAATAAGCGCGTTATAAGGCTATTACGTAGGTTAGATAGCAACTATTATTACTAATTCACTACGTCTACCTCCTAGTAGGTAGCATCTGCTATAGTGAATAATTACTTTTCTTATTATCTAAAGTCGCAGCTACTTTTATAATTATTTAATAAGGCCTCTTAGCTATCTATAAAGTAATGGCTTTTTTCTGCCCTAGGGTTAGTTCTTTTTCCTCCTTATTATATTATATTATTTAATAACTCCCTTTACATTTCCTAAGTCCTTTATTAAGCCTTTATAGACCCTTTGTAAGATCCTTCCTATCCTTTAATACTTCTATAACTATTATAAGTGCTAAGAGCCTTATCAGTTAACTCCTCGCTAAGTATAGCGCTACTAAGTCCGAGCTTAGTAATAGCGACTATTAGTATAACTAGGCGGGTAGTAGCGAACCTTATATTACCTATGCGCTATAGCTCCCTAAGAATGCTTAGGTCGTCTGCGCTTATTAATATAATAGTAACTATATATATAAGTTATACTAGGTTTATAATATTAAGTACTATAGGGTAAGTTTAGCGATTATTTAGGGAAGGTATAGGCTAACTTTTCCTATTTCTAGATTCCTACTTATCTTATTAGTATTACTTATTTCTATTAGAACTAGGTTAAGTATTATACCTGCATACTTACTACTAGTTAGTATTAATAGCGCGAGATTTTCTATATCTTTATAGCTATAGAGTAGGAGTAAGAGCTTCTCTAATACCTCTATAACTAGTTAGTAAACCCCGCTAGCCTTAAGCCTAGTACTAAGAACTATAAGACCTAACTACTTGCTATAGGTATAGAGGAGAGTATAGCTTTACGCACCTAGGTATTTCTATAGGTTTTACTTAAGGTAGGTTTTACCTTATAATTAGTCTTATCCTTTTATTATTCTAATATATATTTATAAGCAGCTTGCTAGGCTAGTAATAAGGTTTTAATAAAAGAGATTATAATATAGCTTAATAATACTCTTCCTAGTTATTTATATAATAAAACTTATATCTTCAAGTAGGCTACCTTTCTTAATAAGCTTGCTAATATCCTAATAATATAGCGCTTAAAGAGTAATATCTATATATCTATGCTTCCCTTATAGGAGCCTTTAAAGATTCAAGGTTCCTATATACTTTATAACACTTATTACTAAGCTCCTATTACTATCTTTAAGGTTATTAGTAGTAGCTCCGCGCCTTAACCTAATTCTTATAAGAAGGTTAGTAATAACTTAGCAATAGCTTATTAGTACTAGGTTATTAATAATAAGGAGGATGAGTCCTTGGGTATAGAGGATAGTAACTCTAATAATACTATAGAGAGCGATAGTTAGGGTAGTAATAGTAATACTACTAGCAATAGCTTAGAGGAAGAGAGTAAGGATAGTAATAATAGTAATGAGGATAATAATAATAAGGAAGAAGGTAATAGTAATAATACTAAGTAGTAGTACTAGTAGAACTTCAGCAAATATATAGTAGACTTCTATAGTAGTATAAGGTTAGATACCTATAGGTTTTATATTACTTTTATAGGGAGGGGGTTCTTCTCTTAGTATTTTAGCTATCTTATAGTTGATTAACTTTTCTCATTGCTCTATACTACTTATTATCCTACTTATAATATAACTTATGCTATTATATCTTAAATCTAGCGAGGATTTATAAAGCGTTCGCTAAGTATTCTTTAGGCTCCTAGGTATTATACTCTCCTAGCTAGCCCTTCTACTTAACTAAGTATAGGGGGCGTATTAGCGCTTCCCTCTATAATATAATATCCTTAACTTCCTATTCTTTAGGGTCTTCTTTAAGGTTTAGGAGCTACCCCTTAGCAAGCTTTTAGCTATGCTATAGCTTAAGCAAAGTAATAGAAAAGATACTATATGCTCTATTATACTTCTCTAGAAGTTATACTCTATAGGTATTAGAGCTTATAACTTCTATAACTAGTATAGGAATAAATTATAGGG